>JALIZH010014050.1:0-36098 GCA_030522465.1 Rhipicephalus appendiculatus | reverse complement strand
GGAGAGAGGGGGAGGGGACGCGCATGAGCAATGGGTGTGTGAACGCCGGGGGGGGGGTAGCCTAGAGGAGAGAGAGGGCATAGAGAGAGGGAGCGTAGGAGAGGAGCTGCGTGGAGAGGTTCCGGCGCATGCGCAGTCAGGGTGGTCACGCCGCACACCACCACAACCACCACCGGATTGAACTTCGCCATAACATGCTTCACATCTATAAATCGAGGGAGGGGGGTGTGCCTGGTGTGCCACCCCCTGGCTACGTCACTGGTCCCAGACATTGCGCGCGATTCTTAAAAAATCGTGGACAGTCATGCTTGCGCACTACTTGCCCTCTCACAGGATTTTTTTAAAAAATAAGTTTTTTGTCGTTAGCAATTCCTTGAATGCTGCCGTGGTGGGTGAAGCCTAGGTTGCTGAAAAGAATACCTCAAAAATGCAGTACAGCTCAAAGCGCCTAAATATCTGCTGCTTTCTAGGAAATGACTGGCGCTTTCTTATTCCCTTCCACTTGCGTCCGCTACTTTGCCTCGTGATATGCTTTGTGGTGAAGAAAAAATGGCGCTTCTCTGTCCATCTTGACATTTTTTTTTAATTATGCGAAGTCTAAAAACACAACGCAAATACATCATATGTATGCATAGTTGTCCGTAGATGCGGCGAAAAAGTGTGGAGGTTGAAGACCCAGTAGCCTGGAATGGTACGGGACACAAATATAGAAAAATGTGTGAAATGACTCGTGTTCAGGAACATGCAGATTGGAGATGCGGCCAAGTAAAAATGCATGCTTGCACCCATTTTAAAGGGTATACAAAAGAGAGTTACGTCTGAAAGTTTAATCGATATGATTTCAGTTTTAAACCAGCAACAAATGTTTATGCTGAGCATCTGCGACGTCTCCGGGCGCCGGCCGTAACTAAGCTTCTCACCGGCGCGCGCGTTTTTGGGGCCACGGTAAGATGCGACAGCCACTCGGGTGGTAAGATTGGATTCTGCTTTGTGTTTTCGCACGTTTTGACACGCATTCGTCGGCTTCAAGCAGTGTCCCCGACCCACTTTCAGATGGTGCGTTTAGAAGGACGATTGGTTTAGAAATATGCTGTTACGTAATAAAAGTACGTAACGGACACTGGGTATACCTTTCTTGATCTATTTCATTTGCAGCTCGCTTAAACGTTACTTGCGTCAATCGTGCCTCGCAAGATAATGTAGATTTGGTTTCTCATGCTTGCGGCTTCGGCAGAGGTGAACATCGCTTCGGTGATCGTGTCTCTCACCGCGCACGCTATCTGCGGGTCATCTTTCGGCTACATCCCTTGGAAGCACGTAAGATAAGCATTGACAAAGGTGAGCACACAGTTTCTTCGTCGTACTTTGACGAAGCACACCGCTTCTTCGTCATATTTGCAAAAGTACTGTAGGAGGGCAAATATTGTGCTAAAATGAGTGTGTACATCGTAGAACAGCAGAGCTGCTTAAGCCGGGCGTAGTGAGTCGGCTGAATCCGAAATCTATCAACATCACGAACCAGCAGGCTTTCTTTTCCAGAGCGCGGTAGGTGCTCCAGAGGTAAGCTAGCCAGAGACGGAGTGCTACGACGCTCACCAACGCGAGCTACAGGTGAAGCTTAGTTTAGCTTGTGGGCATACTTTGGTGAACATGGGAAAATACTGGGACGAAGCATGTTTAAGGATGGGGAATGAGGGATAAACATTGTCCAGCTTTGTATAGCATAACCATGGAAGATGAACGCAAAAGCCTGATATGACTAGTCGAACTTAGCCAAACTTGACATAGCAAAACCTGGCAAAACTATGGCACAACTACAGCAAAACGTTGGAAACACCACCGAATAACAGAAAATACAGCTCCTCAGTGCCTTTAGCCTTGCTACACTTTTGCATCTTAGCAAGCGAAACCGAACAAACTCACAAGAATGAGACTCGCAAACAGGACGGACGCTAGACATCAACTGCAGTTGATGTCTAACGGTTGTCATGTTTGCGTGTGTCTTTCTTCTGTGTTTGTTCGTTTCCTTTGCTAAGATGTAAAAGTTTAACACCCACGAATTAGACCAAATTTGTGCGTTGAATGCTATAGCCTTGCAACAGCAACGCCATGCAAAGCTAGCCGCAACCATTTTTCAGAAACAACTCTGAGATGGTCGAGCGCAATGTCACGGGACATTCGGCATAGAATGACACAGCTTTAAAGAAGACAGGACCGCGTGTCGAAACGGTCGCCACAGCGACACCCTGTGTTCACAAATTTTTGATGCCAAGCAGCTCTTTGACTAGGCTGTGTAACGCTGTACCTCCGTCCGTGCCTCCGTACGAACGCGCCGCAACGCGCTCCCCTCGCCGCAGGTGTTGGAGCGGTGCCAAATAGGTCACGCCTCAGCTGCGCGTTTGACGTCACGCTCCCCTCGCAGTGTGCGCTGACGTCACTCTCTCCCTCGCCTGCCGCGCGCTCGCCGCAGCGCCCGCAGCTGCCGCCTGACGCGCGCCTATCGCACGCGTTGAAACATGTCTGTACGTGTCACCGCTCTCTCGCTTCACCCTCTCCACCGCTCTCATGCGCAACGCTGCTGCTTCGCATCCCATCAGGGTTCCCTCTGGGAAGATGGCGTAAATTTTTCGTCTCTTCCAGCGAACTTCTACCTTTTTCAGATGCCGAAGACGCACACGCCCGCAATGCTCTGAGGTGTCAGCTTAACTACCCGGAATTTTCCATTGGGTGAAGGAAGTCTCTGGATTATTCTGCTCGTAGCTGCCATTGTTTGCTGCAAATCAAAGGTATGCACAAAGAAGAACCCGATTTGAATAACATTATGCTGCAAGTGGCGGACAATAGAAAAGTATAAACGTCCCATTTCCGCCACAAGGGCGAAGCAGGGAATGCGATCGCAAGAAAGTGGAATGTTGCACGGAACAAGGCTAGCAGCTGACTCATTTTGCAACCGACGACGTAACATAACAGAATGGTGGGCTAAGGAAACGCAAGTGTGCAACAGTTGTACGTTCACAGATTTGGTTCATTAGGCTGCATCGAAAAGCTCTCCAGTTCATCACACCAGTCTGACGGCTGATGAGATTATTGCGCTCGCTGGGTTGACTTGCAATGATCGGAGAATGGTCTGTTTCACGCGTTTCCAGATAAGTTGTCCACCTCACATCATACAGCAGGTTTCGACAACTCAGAATATCATCCACGCAGCTTAAATAATTGTATCCGCGTGAGGACATGCTGGTGAACTGTCGTTTAAAACAGTCAGGTTAGATTTGTCTATTGCGCATTTGACAACGTTACCAAGTGCACCACTTCCCCGGATCACGTTTTGGGCATTGCAATAGACCATTTTCAAGCAATCCCAGAACCCACAATGGGCGCGCGAAGCACTATGGGAAAAGTGTGTACGTCGAGCCGGTCGAGCGCGCCGGCTGTTTTCCGTCGCCCGCTGCTCGTTGGCGCCGTGGGAACACCAAACGAAAAAAAAAAACGCATCACCGCTTGTTGGCTATTTAATATTACATCTTAAATACTATACATGTCTGAACGCACCTGCATGTATCTACGCATGAAATGTAGGGAAGCGACGTGGCGTGAGGGCTGTGTTTGCCGCCACAAATAAGATTAGTCGCATTTATTCCGTAGTGCACAAAAGGTCGCAAGAGTCTGCAGTGAGCAAAACAAAATATGCTCAGAGGCATTTCAATTGTTTTCTCAGTTGTTGTGTAGGAGTCAAACGCAAATTTCTCTTTTGTCCAGATGTACATCGGCCAGACTGGTTCATGTATGAACACGTGCCCCAGCGAGCATCGAAATTCATTGAATGGAGTCGTCTCATCTCGCCTCGCTGTGTCAGTCATGCAAATGTAATCGAATCTTTGAAAGCCCAGTAATTTTGTACCATTAACCTAATCAGACAACGCGAGAAATTGCGGAGGTATATCATGTCACAAATAGCACCGCACTTTGTGTAAGTCGACCTTCGCGGTTGTTATAAGACAAGTAATTCGACTTTATTAATCGACTGTACTTTTTAAATGCGAATGCATTTCTTAGTCGGGCTATGTCAGGCGCATCCGGCGGCGTCCGCGGAGGAGGAGGAGGAGGAGGATAGGTTGAGGAGGTGTCCGCACGCCGGCAGGTGTTATCTCCCCGCTCTCACTCCCTCTCCCATAGCAACAGCTGCGGGTGCGCGCGCTTATCCTCGCCCCTAGCAAGCGGAGCATGTGGTGCGAGAGAGTGTAGGAGAGGGTAGGTGCAGTGCTTTGCCGCTCCTTCTCTCGCCGTTCGCTCTCTCTCCTCCCTGCGCCCCACTCTCCCGTCAACTCGGGCCTCACTCTCGACCGTTCGCTGGCTGAGCGCTTCTCAAGGCGATGGCAGAAGTCGGTGTCGGCGCAAGAAATGCATTCGCATTTCCTCACAATTCCCCTTCGGGGAGGTGGGGGGCATTTTTTTTGTGCCTTTTTATGACATGCACGCTGTATATTTGTAGATGTCTTATTTTCGTTTTTTTTTTTTTCACGCGTGCAATAAACTTTCAGTTGTGAGTGAGCGCTAGATGGTGGGTGTATTCCCTTCCTTGTCCAGCTTTTTTTTTCTTCTGTGTTTCGCTGGAAGTATTATTTCAAAATGTAGTTATAGTGCCAACGAAGGTTAGTAGACACTTATCGTTCGTCACATATATGGTGCGAGCGACGCGCACGCTGTTTAGTGAATGTATCTTATTGGATGTGAAGCATCTTATGGCGAAGCTTAATCCGGTGGTGGTGGTGGTGTGCGGCGTGGCCTCCCTTACTGCGCATGCGCAAACCCTTTCAAAAAAATAAAAATAAAAAAAATCTCCTCTCCCCCTCTCTCTCCTCTAGGCATCCCTCCCCGCGGCAACCACACCCTCACTGCGCATGCGCCTCCCCTCCTCTCTCCCCTCCTACGCTCCCCCCCCTCTCTCCTCTAGGCATCCCTGCCCGCGGCGTCCACACTACCACTGCGCATGCGCGTCCCCGCCCTCTCTCTCCTCTCCTACGTTCCCCCCCTCTCTCGCCTCGCGAAGCCGACGCAGGCAGCGTCTGCTAGCAAGTTTCTTGGTTGAAAAAACCGACTGCTCGCGCTGCACAACCGTTCACTGGCCACCCCGTATATATGGCAATGGATCTTGACCTGCAATGTGGTGCCGGTGGGAGATTTCTCCTGTGCGTTGTTGAACAATAAAAATTCGCAGTGTGCGCGTTAACTAAAAGCGGACTGCGGGTCTCTGTGTCCAGTCGGGGTCTTCTGTCTCTCATTGCCCATTAGCAGCGATTGGCATGTTCCAATAGGAAACACCGCTCCATCACTGCGTGCTTTGCGCCTCGCCAGTTTTCTCTCCTGCGCAACGCTGCGATGAGTGCCAGCGTCAACGCCGCCGCCAGTGTAAGCGTTAGCGCCCGCTGCTTCACATCTACACATGGTTCCCTTTAGCGGGGGATTGTAATTTTTTTTTATTTCATTTTTGCCGTAAGGCACTGGCGCAAAGGAAAAAAAGGGTGCCGCTTCTGAGCAGCTCAGCTGATTCTACAGTGGGACCGATGGAAATCGTCGAGCGGCCCTCAGCTAAACACTGAAGTTCGTGATTGAATTACACAGCAATATGTTGCACCTTGCCAAATTCACGGTGTCTAAGAAGTCCTCGTACGGCGCAAGCGGAAAGGTAAAACGTGAGGCCCGCGCGCTCGTCGCGGCGGCGTACATACTTTTCCCATGAGTGCTTGCGCGCCCGCTGGTGGCGCTGGTGTGCTTGAAAATGTTCTATTGCAATCAGCGCTCATAAATACATTAGAACTGGCTTTTTAAACTATATTCACAAGCGCTTCTTCTTAAATACAGATTGTGGGTTGTATCTACCAGTTAATCAGCACTATACATAGCTTTCCCAAATATATTTTAACGCGATTGCGTTAAAGAGCTAGCTTCGCAGAAATTCCGGTGTCGGCGTCTGTGTTAGAGTCGTTGGTTGTGAGCAGGGGTGTGCGAATAATGAAATTTAGAACGGAATCGAGTACAATCCGAACAGTGATAATAACGAGTCGAATACATATATATATCGAATACTATTCGAATAGTTTTCGAACAGTTTTCGAATAGTAAGGCAACCTTTTTGAAGACAGGCCTAGAATTCCACAACGTTTTATTTCAGACAAATGTTCACAAACTTTTTGTTCGCCGTGGGGGGAACACTGGTTATGGTTCTCGACTTCTGACCCGAAGATCGCGGGTTCGATCCCGGCCGCGGCGGTCGCATTTCGACGGAGGCGAATTGGTCGAGGCCCGGTGTACTTAGATTTAGGTGCACGTTAAAGAACACCAGATGGTCGAAATTTCCTGATCTCTCCACTACGGCGTCTCTCATAATCATATCTTGGTTTTGGGACGTAAAACACAAGATGTTATTATTATGTTCACAAACTTTAACGAACTATCAATACCATTACGTTTAACCAACAAAAAATACCACAGTTTACAGCTTACATGTAAATTGATGTAAGCTGTTATACAGCAGCGACAGTGGTGTTCAAAATGTTTTTTTAACTGTCGGATGAATACAGTAGTTGCACCAGTATTCGAGGTGGTGCTTTGCGCGCGGCTTTTGAACGACACTAAGGCCTAAAGGTGAAATAACATTCAATTAATGAGCATCATGAATCTCATGATAATAATAGTGGATTGAGGGCATATTCGCTTCTGCGACACCGGAGTTTAAAGGAACCCCTGACACCAAATTTGGAAACTCGAGATGCTTGTGTTGTTTGAGACTCCTGCATGCGGGCACACTTCTGACCGATTATTAGGGACGATCGTTGCCTGTAAGATATTTTAATTTGGTTTTAAAGTAAAGTCAGTGCTCATCCGAGTATTCAGGTGCAATCGGCATTTTCTGTGATTTGACGTAGACAGAGGCTCCCCTCGTGACGTTGCAGACGTCAAGCAAGTATTGTTGATGTCGGAGAATATTTTCGGGGCGCGCACAATACCCCGACTGGCATCTGGTGAGGACTATTGTTTGTCACCCCTCTCGCTTTGTTGTCGGGCTGCTTTCAAGGTGGTTTTGGCTGCTTACGCCAGGAATGTTTTTTTTTCCTGAGGGGGGACACGCTCAAAGCACCCACATCGTTTCATTCTTCACCGCCCGCGGGTCCCCCTGTTTGAAAACGGTGTAGCGTCACCGAAGCTTGAGCGCATGTAGCCCCAGGCGCTGCACCGCTGTGGGGCGCTAGTTTCTTATGGTATTTAGGCGGGCGGTTCAAACCGAAACAAAATCATTCTAAATTATTGACGCTAGCATTAATCATACGATGCGTTAGAGCGTTTACGATCCAATTTCGGCATTACCAGACGCAAAGCTGCAAATTACAGTAAAAAAGTTGCAAACAGAACTTTCGCTGTCAGGGGTCCTTTAACGGGGCCCTGCAACACCTTTTTGAGTTTAACGGAAAAGTCTCACTAGTAGCGCATGATGCTTCACAAATCCCACGTCGCAAAAATTCTAAATGCGAAGCACATTAGGGGGCAGGCTGTCGTATGCTGTCGTCGTCGGTTGGCGTAACGCAGGCAAAACCACATATACTAGCACAGCCAGTAGTAGCATACTGAGCGCGCTCACGCCAAAGAGAAGTCTTCCTCCCCTTGTTCTTCGAGCGCCTTGATCATGATATTAACGCAGGCAACACCACAAATAAAATAGCCAATTGTAGCGTATTGAGTGGGCGTTGGCGCCAACGAGAAGTCTTCTTCCTCTTGTTCTTCGAGCGCCTTGATGATGACATTAAGTGTGGACATTGCTACTATGGCTAAGGAAACACGACAGCACAAACTCCGTATAATAACTGAAAAAGGAAGCATGCGAGAAATATAAAGACAGAGACAGAAAGGCAAAAAAAAAGGAACGAAATGGAAATAAATAGAATTAAAGAGAAAAAAACACAGAAAAACTGCAAAAGAGAACAAAAAAGAAAGGGGAGAAGAACTAAAGAGGAAACTGAAGGGAAACAAAGAAGGCTGCCCAGCTCCGCACTTCCCTCAGTCTTGACACCACTTGGCCGAAGCTCCCTTAATTTTTTTTAGAATTCATCAAGTACGCGCGGAGTTACAGGGATTTGTCGCACGCTTCAAACAATATATGCCTCCTTTCTTACCAGCGAGCAAGCTGAAAACTACTCAGGGAGCGGGATGACCAGGTGGCAGAAAGACGCGTCCCTTCGCCAGCGCTGTCATTACCTTGAGCACTTTCTTTTCTTTTTTTTCTTCCAGGGCACTGCTTACTTTCAGCAGTGCCCTGGAAGAAAAGTGACGAGCACGCGAAGTGACGAGCACGCGAGCGGGTACGTGGCGGCATGCCGCGGCGGCCACTGTAACTACGCAGCTCACGATGCTCAAAACAGGTCAATGGCCGTAGAATTGGGGTACATGACGCAGTACTTTGGTTATATGGGATCATTTGTAGAGAGAAGAGGAAGGCTATTTTTAGCTGATTTTGAGAAATCATTGTGAATTACAGGCCACGTGCTGCGCTATAATGGTTGGCTTACGTGTACTCGCCAGCCTCGACTACCCATCGGCCGAGTTTTCTTACCACGCTCGGAAAGTGTTGCAGGGCCCATTTAAAGCAAACATTTCTTCACCCGGTAATAAGTAAAGCTTCTATAGTCCCGTGAAAGCTTGACCTGCATGCATCTTGGTAATTCACTGATTAAAACAAAAATGATCATTCGTTCTTCGAACGTGCTGTTCTTTTGGTGTTTTCCTGTCGGTGTTGATGATTGGAAACGCATTAAAAAAATATTCCGTAGTTTGACTATGCGCTATCGAGTAGGGAATCGAATAAAACACTATTAGACTCGTTATTCGAATTTTTCGAACGTTCGCACACTCCTTGTAGTGAGTGCAAATCTGAGTTTTCTGCGGTCGAAAATTCAGAGTTTTCCATGAGCAAATAAATCAATACTAAAAAAAATTACACCACCTTCCGCTAAAGGGAACCATGTGTAGATGTGAAGCAGCGGGCGCTAACGCTTACATTGGCGGTAGCGTTGACGCTGGTGCTCATCGCAGCGTTGCGCAGGACAGAAAACTGGGGAGGCGCAAAGCACGCAGCGATGGAGCGGTGTTTCCTACTGGAACATGCCAATCGCTGCTAATGGGCAATGAGAGACAGAAGACTCCGACTGGACACAGAGACCCGCAGTCCGCTTTTAGTTAACGCGCACGCTGCGAATTTTTATTGTTCAACAACGCACTGGAGAAATCTCCCACCGGCACCACCTTGGAGGTCAAGATCCATTGCCATATATACTGGGTGGCCAGTGAACTGTTGTGCAGCGCGAGCAGTCGGTTTTTTCAACCAAGAAACTCGCTAGCAGACGCTGCCTGCGTCGGCGTCGCGAGGCGAGAGAAGGGGGGAGCGTAGGAGAGGAGAGCAGTGGGAGTGTGGACGCCGCGGGCAGGGACGCCTAGAGGAGAGAGGGGGGAGCGTAGGAGAGGAGAGAGAGAGGGGGGACGCGCATGCGCAGTGGGAGTATGGACGCCGCGGGCAGGGATGCCTAGAGGAGGAAGGGGGGGGAACGTAGGAGGGGAGAGAGGAGGGGAGGCACATGCGCAGTGAGGGTGTGGTTGCCGCGGGGAGGGATGCCTAGAGGAGAGAGAGGGGGAGAGGAGGTTTTTTATTTTTTTTGAAAGGTTTGCGCATGCGCAGTAAGGGTGGTCACGCCGGCACACCACCACCACCACCGGATTAAGCTTCGCCATAAGATGCTTCACATCTAAAATGCTCGGTCTGGGTCAGAATCAAAGCCAGGCCCCGGCGTGGCAAGCAGATGCTCTACCGTGGAGCAACGCCTTGAAAGTTCTTTGTAAAAGAACGCTATCCGTTTATTAAGGCGAAAGCCTTCGATGCTTCACCATACACGAAAAGTGACCATCGCCGTCAACGCCAGTGATGCAAAAATTATCATCATAGAATTCGTCACCTCATGACGTCATCGGGACGTCATATACTGCAAGAATTTCTGACGTCATCATGACGTCACTGTGACATCGCATACTGTAACGTCAAATGATGACGTCATTACATGACATCGTCCCTAGGTCACACGGGGGCCAATCCACGAGGCAGAAAGATTGCGATTCTTTCGATCCCGGTGCCAGTCAAAAACGGCGCCAGGTGCAGAAATCTTTCCATGGCGGGGGAATCAATACAATCTATTGAGGAAAAAAAGCAGGTAGATTTCGCCTTCGAGCCATGTTGGGGGAATGCGTAAGAGACCATGCGAGTTTTTTCGATGCCAGTGGGCTAATGGATGCAAACGGAGTCCCCTTTCTAACGGGGCGATTACCTGTGCTCCACCAGGCTCAAAATCTTATTATTATTATTATTATTATTATTATTATTATTATTATTATTATTATTATTATTACTATTATTATTATTATTATTATTATTATTATTATTATTATTATTATTATTGAATTGAGCAATTTTCGACGTAGGGTAAAATGTAGGGTAATAAACAGTGGTGTGTGGTAAAATAGGGTCGTTTGGACCGTGGCGTGCGGTATTTTCCAAAAAAATTACACCATCTCCCGCTAAAGGGAACCATGTGTAGATGCGAAGCAGCGGGCGCTAACGCTTACACTGGCGGCGGCGTTCACGCTATCGCTCATCGCAGCGTTGCGCAGGAGAGAAACCTGGGGAGGCGCAATGCACGCAGTGATGGACCGGTGTTTCCTACTGGAACATGTCAATCGCTGCTAATGGGCAATGAGAGACGGAAGACTCCGACTGGCCACAGAGACCCGCAGTCCGCTTTTAGTTAACGCGCACGCTGCGAATTTTTATTGTTCAACAGTGCACAGGAGAAATCTCCCACTGGCACTACCTTGCAGGTCAAGATCCAGTGCCATATATACGGGGTGTCCAGTGAACGGTTGTGCAGCGCGAGCAGTCGGTTTTTTCAACCAAGAAACTCGCTAGCAAACGCTGCCTGCGTCGGCGTCGCGAGGTGAGAGAGGGGGGGAGCGTAGGAGGGGAGAGAGGGAGGGGAGGCGCATGCGCAGTGAGGGTGGGGGTCGCCGCTGGGAGGGATGCCTTCAGGAGAGAGAGGGGGAGAGGAGGTTTTTTATTTTTTTGAATGGGTTTGCGCATGCGCAGTAAGTGTGGTCCGGACGCACACCACCACCACCATTACCACCACCGGATTGAACTTCGCCTTAAGCTGCTTCGCATCTAAATCTGGTTGGCAACACTGCTTCCCAACTGTACTTGCAGTAGGTAGTGCTCTAGTACACTCTAGCAGTAGCCATTCTACGGGTGGTTTCAAACGGTCGATATCACGCGCGCAAGCGTTCTTTCCCTTGCGGCACGGTTAAAGGCTATGCGCACGGGACCCGATTACGCCATCGCGTTCTACTCTTGAAGGCGCAGCTCAAGCGCCCTCCAAATTTTTTAGACGCGATAAACTCCGCAATGTCGTTCGGTATTTTGTTTATTTAATGAGATGGCAAGGCTGTTTATCGCACACAGGTGCGATAAAGAGCCTAACATAATCTCCAAGACAAATGCTTCTTCTTGTCAAGGTGTCGCTCTCAGGAAAGCTCTCTCAAGGCAAGGCTAATTCAAGAAAGGTCTTCCTCTCGCAGTGCACACCAATACTGGGGAAATTAGGACACGTAGAGAAGACAGAATATCTGTTTAAGGAAAGCAAAATGCCTAGTTTTAGACATGCCTACTGAATTCATCGAAATTCGATGAAGCCAATGCTTACGAGACTGTTCCCACGTTCCATGTGCAAGTGTCTTATGTTTTAGGTAAATTATGCAGCTTTCCTAAACCAACCTATATAGTGGCAAAGTGTTTGCATTATGGTGGGTGGTATGTCATCAGAGTGCTTCACGTGATAAGCAGGAACAAAAAAAATTCAAGCAGGTTGACCAAACGTCGCAAAGGCTTGTTATTGTTAAACAGCGCAATAAGTGACATCATGTCGCAAGGCTTGGTCTCCATCGGTAAAAAAGAGGTCATACATATTTTCCTTCTGCCCTCCCCACCAAATGTCTTCCACAAAGTCTCTCCTTCTTTTAATAGCGCAGCTGTTGAAAGGGAACATGCCATGGTCACCCACCAAATTGCGGTTTTCCACGAAAAATAGAAGTAGAGGGTCTATTGTGCCCGTGCATATATGAAAATTGCCTGTGAAAGAATATTTCATTGCGGAATGAGCCCTAGAAGTGGCCGTTTACAAACCCCGCCCACTGCAGCCGATCCCCATTGCGCCATGGCGTGAGTGACGTCACGTGCTTCATGGAGTGGAGCCGTCGTCTTGGACCCAAGTTTAAGGCGCTGCAAAATGCTCAATTTTCAATGCCCAACACAAGCAAGCTGTAAGGGTAGGTACTCACTAGCGGCAAAAACGCGAGCGACACGCCGCGTGCGGCAAGCGTGCTCGCGGCAGGCGCGTGCGTTCGTGTTTCCATTCGCGTTTTACGCTACAAAGCAGTTATACTTGCAGTGTCGAGTTGTATACGACTTCAAGAATTGCTGCCGCGCCACGCAAAACACGAATGGGAACGGGAACGCACGCGCCTGCCGCGAGCGCGCTTGCCGCACGCGGCGTGTCGCGCGCGTTTTTGCCGTTAGTGAGTACCTACCCTTATACTTTCATTGCACGCGCAGCTGACCACGACACAATATTGTTGGCTGGAATACAGACGCTCGCAAAACAAGCGGCTTGTTACGTCACGGCTCGTGACGTAATGCCAGACTCTCAGGCCGCTCGTGTGTGTATAGAAAGGCTCGTTGTAAATTAAGTGCTGAACCAAATGCGCTGCGATTTCGCCAGCTTGTTTGTGAACTCCCAAGGACTAACCTACATAACACAGATTATGAGCGAAAATTGGGTGTCATGGCCCCTTTACGCCGACTGTTAGTCCGAGCAGAAATAGATAGATAGATAGATAGATAGATAGATAGATAGATAGATAGATAGATAGATAGATAGATAGATAGATAGATAGATAGATAGATAGATAGATAGATAGATAGATAGATAGATAGATAGATAGATAGATAAAAAATTGGCCGCGTATCTGCGTGCTTCGCTGCAAACGTCGTCGAAAGACGATAGTCTTGTGCCGACTGCACTGCATGAGCGGCATGAGTACCACAATTTAATAGCTGGGCTAGCCGCTGGGCTCGTTTTTCGGACGTTTTCCGGGCACGCTTAGACGGACGCCGGCGTTTCTCCGCTGAAATTTGGTCGTCGGTCTTTTCTCTGCGTTTTCTGATCATGTCTTGTAGAGTGGGTCGTATTTCATCAAGCGGCCATATATGTTTTGCCTTGCCTGAGACAGCGCTCTTCTACGATGAATCAGCCGCATCTGGCTGGCATTGATAAAACAGAAGAGGACGCCGTCTACAGCGCTACCGGGGAACATCGGCTTGTGTTGAACTATGCTGCTGCCAGGTGGCAGCACCACAGCGTCGAAGTTAAATCACTGGACGGAGACTTGTTTTGTACACAGCGGCGCATTTTCAGCGCCGCGTAATAAACACTAGGATCTTTATAATTACGTATCTATAGATTTTGTTTTAAAGGAACACTGTGAATAGTACTAAGGTATTGATGTTGTGCCTCAGGTATGCGTAATATTTGATTTTTAATTGCCCACGCTCACCCGTATGAACACATGCTTCTCGGTCAAGATTGGAGGTCGTAAGGCAGGGGGTTAAACTTTGGCCAGCTAGCTGAATCGTGCGACGTGCCGACAAACAGAGAGACAGACAGGCGGACAGACAGGCAGACCAAAATTTCTCCGTTTAGGTATCCCAAGAAAGACTATCGTCTTTAAAAACTGTATTCAGGTCCTGAAGGAGTCTACCCCCGTTTCATAGGGGTAGGATCTCGGGCCGCTCCCACGTAGGGACGGGGAGGCCTAGCGTCACCGGCGCGTCATGGGCCTTCTGGACAGTCTTGAGTTGCTGTAGGAGGACCGGGATGGAGTGAAAGTCATTTTCAGAAAATTCTTCATGTTATCCCTTTAAAGAGGGGCACCTCCAGAGCATGTGGCTAAAATCACTGCGATCATGGCAGTCCGGACAAAGCGCTGACATGTCGGAGTAATGACTGTAAGTGAAGAGACTGGGGTATGTTCCCGTCTGAAGCATGCGAAGGGAGATTGCCTGTGGCCTAGATAACTTTTCGTGTGGCAGTGGAAAGGACCTACGGCCCACTTAGAACAGAAAATTTTCATCACCATGAATCGGCACGTGCTCTCTTCGAACTCTTCTTCGTCTTTCTCTTGTTCTTCATCTTCTGCTTAAAAAGCAGGAAATGAAAAGGAAGAGAAAGGGAGAAATAGAGACAAGGAAACGAAGGAAAGGCAAAAAGAGAAAGGCAGAGGGAAGATAGGAAACCAAAGAAAGGGAGAGAAAGAAATAGAGAGATAATGAGATATAAAGAAAGAGGAAACGAGAAATAGACAGTGAGATAAAGGGAAGAGAACGAAAGATAGAAAGAGCGAGAAAGATGAAGGACTACACAGTGATATAAAGAAATAGAACATAACAGAGACAAGAAATACGTCGAAAAACATGACTGATATCTGCATCATAGGAATCCGTATAACAAGAAAGTGAAAAGTGTCTTCAGAGAAGTAGTGCTTTTTGTATAGTGATTTGAGAGTTTGTACAATGTGGATTGGATAGCACCGTTTGACTTGGATGCACGCACGTTGACGCCTGGTGGCATATCTCCATCGGGACGACTAACGCCAATGATCACGATTTAACCGTTGTGGTAGTTGAAGTTTTAGGGGCGAAGCTCCTTAGGACATAGTCTTGCCTTCCGTTGTGGTGATGGTATAGAACCATTGCTATAGTCGAAATATATGTGAGACACAAAAAAGGTTTCACGTAGACATAGGCTAATTATAAGGTAAGAGATCGCTGTTCCCGGTGAAAATAACCTATCGGGAAGAGTATTGACGAGTTGATCTCTACTAAAATGTGCCTATAGATGTTGAGGGTTCTCAAGGAAACCTCTAACACAAAGGCATACGTCGAGCACTATATGTCCCAACATACTATCGATATTAAAATGGTATCTTGTCACCAATAAAATGGTGGGTTCTTGGATTCACTTTCGAAGTATATCCTCCACTCCAGCAATTTTCTAAATCCTCCTTGAATTGCCTAAGACGACTGGAAGGGGAAATAAATTTACATTTCTATATACACTTTGACCCTTAATTTACATTATATGGGGCAACGCTCCAGTAACGTACAGTTACTCACCGATACCATACCCAGAGCTTCTCCCACTCGTCATCATTCACTTCGTGGAGATGCGTGGATTTTTAAACATATACCTGGACACAGCATATTGTGAATTCCGCGCAAAGATGACATTAACAAGCACATAATGAACACTGGTACTCGATATGCACTTCTTCAAAGTGTCGTCATTTAAGGAGAGAAACGGCACTGTGGGAGCTCCCGAGTAATAGGGTGACCTATCCCTGTGATTTGCACCCACTGCCACACTGCGCTTCAGAATCACGGGAGGTAGAGGTTCGTAGCTTGAGCCGCGAACGCGTGCAGGCGTTCCACGTCCCGCTGGCCTCTGTTTCGCTCCAGCAAGGCACTACATTCGGTCGTCGACATCGTTGCCTTTCTGCAGCGCTTACTGCAGCAGTTTTACTATAGTCGGTGCTATCGCACTCGAGGTAGTCGGCGGCGAAACACCTTTGGTGCATGTGGAAGCTGCACTACTCAGACAACGAGCCGTCACTCGCTAACACGAAGCTAAAGTTAAAGAACATAACTGAGTCTAGACTCCCCGATGCTAGCGCTGCCAGTGTCTTTTGTTGCTATCGAGACGCCTTAACCATGGCCTCCGATATTGCGCACCGGCGAGCAATCTCGGGCGCCATGCTTTTACTGCGTCGTTGACAAATCGTTCTCTATCGGCGCTAGTAAGTGTCATGCCGCATTACTTCTTGTCACCATTCACAGACGGCGGCACCAACCAGCCCCGCCAACAGAGAGAACTGAGCGAGAAAAAATTTGTAAGATATATAAGGCGTGTTTGTAAAGAGCCTTGCATCTGCCTCGGTAGCTCAGTCGGTACAGCGTCGGACGCTCGTCGTCTGTGGTTCGATTCCCTACGGGTAAACTTTTCCTTACAGTTTCTTATTTCTCGTTTGGTAGCGTCCATTTTATCAACGTCATATCCGTGACGGAAATACTTCACTAGGTGGACCCCGGCATAAAACACTTTCGTGTTTCACGAAAGTCTTTTATGCGAAAGTGTTTCGTGTTTCACGAATGTTTCACGAAAGTGAAACGTGTCTTCACAGAGGTAGTTGAGCGTTTATTGTGCATTGTTTCGCCACAAGGGCGAATGAAGGAATGCCACAACAACAAATTGCAATTTCACGCGAAGAACGGCAAACAGCTCAAAACTTGCAGCGCGCTACCTCAAGCAGAAAGGACGTACAAAATTACCATACACAGGACTAGCGCCGACTAAATGTCACAGCTCGACACTTAACGCACGCTGCTCAAACGCAAAGATAGACGCACGAAACGAACGCACAAGTATACACAGGATGAGCACGAACAACTGTAACAATTGTTACTTCGTGTGTGAGCAGCGCGCTCGTCTCGTGAACGTGGCCGCTGCGGCGAGCGAAGTGACTTTCGTGCACTCTTTAACCATTGTAACTTCAAAGCAAACTTGCGGTGGAAGCACAAGACGTACAAAGCGTCGCAATCACGATATCAGCGCGCGCTCACGAGCGACCACGCCTTCTGGAGGGCGCGCGGCGCGCGCTCTTCGCAACGATAGGGGTGACGACCTTTAAAGCGCGCCCTCCGCGCCACCTTCGCGCCATCTTGCTAGTAATGACGAAAACGCGCTGAAGTTGCGGAGCTCTGAGGATCGCTTATGGTATATGGTGTATATAAATAGCTCACCGTTAGTAAGTTGCAGAACGTACGCTCTGTGGCTTAGTGGTTTCGCGCCGCGCGCTGCGGAGCGAGAAGTCGTAAGTTCGACGCCCGGCGACGGAACTTTTTCGTTCAGTTTTTTTTTCTATGCAATCTATTAGTTGATATTTTACTAATAGATAGCATAGAAAAAACTAAACGAAAAAGTTCCGTGACGGAAATACGTCACCAGAGCCGTGGTGGACCCTGGCATAAAAATCACCGCCCAAGCACTCCGTACAAATGGTTAACCAGCGAAGCTGAAATGTGCGGCCCCAGTGTTTAGCAGTGGATTCAACCCGACGCTGCACTGAAGCCATCCACAATTATCGTTGCCAGGTTGTGGTCGAACCACAGGCGGTCACAGACGTCGCAGCCGAAGCCAAAGTGCCGCTGGAGAAACTCTCGCCCGAAGCGGGAGTTCGCCCCGGCCAACGCACTCACGCAATCACGTCGACGTGGTTCTGCCCGCAACGCCGCTTCGGCGCGCCAGAGGGCGCGCCGTGGCTGCAAGCGTTTGACCTTGCAAGCGTCGTACCCAAGCTCGCGTGCCAATGACGCGCGAGCTTGGGTACGACGCTCAGAACGACGTAACTGATAGCACAGCCAATGGAGACCGCTCGTGACACAGATGCCGAGCGGTTTTTCGTTTCTCCTAGTCATATACAGCTTTCGCTGTAAAACACCTTCGTGTTAATAAAGAGAAAGAAAGAAGGCCGCCCAGCTCCGCACTGTCATAGTGCACCACTATGGCGAAGCTGCATTATTTTCTTTCTTTATTTCTCTCTTGTTTTCTTTCTTTCTCTCTCTCTTTCTTTCTCTCTTTCTTTCTTTCATTCATTCTTTCTTTCTTTCTTTCTTTCTTTCTTTCTTTCTTTCTTTCTTTCTTTCTTTCTTTCGCTGTCTTTATTTCTCTCGTACGTACGCTTTTGTCCGCGGACTTCTTCATATTTAATACACGAGTCCTGAGCCTTGGGGCTTGTTATATTTCTGTGGCACTTACCCGCTAGGCAACTGCAGACGACAATCCCCAGGGCCTAATTTACACCTCAAACAGCTCCGCTGTTAAAACAGACGGGGTCAGCTTAATATTGTCTTCATATTACCGCGAAGTAGTCGATGATTTGACGACGAATCGTATGGTCGCGACGAGGCATGAAGGAAAAACGAAATGAATGAACGCCGACCGGAATCAAAAGGCTTAAAACTGTAAAAACGACGTTTAGCCATCTTTGCGGAAGCCGCAACGTCGTTTTACGGAAATTGAAACGTCGTTCTTTTTTTTTTCTTTCCAGCCCTTTCAGTTTGGTCGGCGTAAATTTTTTTGTGTGTGTGTGTGTGTATTTTTGTTCTTTTCATATTAACCGCGAAACTGCACGTGGCTAGGGGAGACCGTAATTCGTCCGTCCTGTGTGAACAAAAATGCCTACAGAGCATCTGCCGCAGCAATTGGGCAGGCCCCACTACACGCAAATTGTTCACTAAAAATGAAGCAGAATTATTCCGGGAAAAAAACCTATGTCACACAAAATTGGGCAAATCCCGGTACTCACCCCTGGTCCACTGAAAGGGGAGAAGGGGACTCGCGGGCGGCAAACACCAGTAAATATTTCTGAACAGATGCGACCTAATAATTGAGAGTTTAATGAACCCTAGGGATTAACCCAGAGGTAAACACGGCCGGGACGCACGTTTCAGCTTCACTAGTTAACCATCTTACAGAGTAGCCTACTTGGGCGGTGATCGTTTATGTAACAGTTTCAAGCAAGATAAAATGCAAACATTCCTCAACCCGCACATTCAAAGGTAGCAGAGATTGAACTGTATGTTACGCACGTTCAGTGCCCACTAGCTCCTAAGATACCATTGGTTTATTGAGGAATTTGAAATTACAGTTACACGACTCGTGCCAGGTATGCACCATCAGCAACCGCTTTAGTGTGAGGCAAGTGCACGCCAAAGAGCATTCGCCACGAAGTTTCTCATAGCCAGTCATAGGGAAAAACTGTGTACTCTAGAGTCACGCGCGAAAATAACTTGTTTTATGCGTACATTAACTGTGAGATTTCATAAGACGGTCGGGTAATGCGAAATAGGTTTACCAATGCATCGAGGGAATGTGTAGCAAGGTCAGTATCATCTCGGGAAACAAAACGAATAAAAGAGGATGAATTCATTAAAAACACTGGGAAAATATTCGATAAATGCTGATTTCCTCCAGTGACTGGGTCGTTCGCATCCCATCCCGCCCCCCGTCACAACCTGAAACCCTCACCCCACGTCTCCAAGAGGAGGAGGGTATGAGCCACTGGCAGGCTTCGACGTGCGTCTGTTCGTGCGACTTGCGAGGAATACCGACGAAGGCTGTATCAGTACGAACGCGCGTTGACATCGCAATGCGTTGAGACTACTATATAAGGTGCCTGCGATGCGACAGTAGGCACTTCTTTTGACCACTTCGGCGAGGGAACCAACCAACCGGCCACCATGTACACCAAGGTGCCCGCTTTTGGATCAAGTTTCAGCTTAATGCAACGATTATATCGGCAACTGCAGAGCCGGTTGGAAAGGCGGCTCTTCATCGGTAAAGACAGTTTCAGCTTGCATTAACGATGCCTGTTTGTGTCGGTTCGTTTCAGGTCCTCCTGTGCTGCCTTGTCGCCTACGCCGCTGCCCAGCAGGCGAACCTTGACGGCGTAAGTACCGTTCAGCCGTTGCTATAAAGTTCGCTTGAAGCCAGGTGCCTGCGGCTAGCGCGGGTCTTCAATGTTTGGATGTAGTGATGAATGCGTGTGTAGTATAGACAACGGTCCGAGCGAAGTGGTCGGGGTTTTGGACTTGGGCAGCTGGGTCGTGTTACCTCCACCCCTTTCACTAGGCGAGGGGGTGCAGAATCAATGCATGCTCAATAGTTCCGCATACTAATCTCGCTTTGTATGATTGTTCCTGCCCTTTCGTTAAGTATGGCATTCCGTTGTCCGCCAGCAATGCTGCCATCTCTCATCATTCTTTTAAAACATCGAAATTTCGCTTTAAATAGATGGGAAGAAAAGTGAGCTCTTGAACCTCTACGCAGAAGGTCCATGGTTTTTTTACCTTCCTGCTTAGTTAATGCAGGCCATGTTTGTAAAACACTATGCCAAATTCTTTTGTAGTACAATTAAAGGACAGTGTTGAGAAAATAGACTTAGAGAGAAAGTAAACGACCCTGCCGATTTTTAGTTCTTGCGGAGCCTGTTCCTCCGATCTTCGATGTCATAAATTTAACTGTTAAAAAATGCTGGATTAGGTCCTAGAGAATCCGAGACGCTTAACACCTCATGGATAGTGTCTTTTTTGCGGGAGTGAATACAAAGTCGTCTAGAGTCATTTCTTAGCACTAATTTGTAACACTAATTTCTAATCAACACTAACCTTAGCACTAATTTGTAATAATCAGAACACGCGGAGCACTCTAGCAGCGATGGGAATATATCGTTCTAGCTCGCAAGCTTCACGAACGCGGCACCTCTTTTTTTTTTTTTTTGCTTACTAATTTTTGCCTTGTTTTCCTCCCGAAAAATATGTGTTGCTTGATTCTTCGCGAAATGTGTTTATTGTTCCCAATGTATCAACGGTCGTTGTGCCATAGGAGACTTAACAAATTTCAATGGCACGTGTAATGTGCCATTTAAATAAATCATTTTCTGAAGGCATACTCTAAATGCAAAATATACGTGTTTTCAAGAACAATTTCTTGCAACATTGTTATTCCCGTAATATCGAAAAAAACGAAGAACCAGATCAGGTCGGTTGAGTGAGTGAGTGAGTGAGTGAGTGAGTGAGTGAGTGGAGTGAGTGAGTGAGTGAGTGAGTGAGTGAGTGAGTGAGTGAGTGAGTGAGTGAGTGAGTGAGTGAGTGAGTGAGTGAGTGAGTGAGTGGTGAGTGAGTGAGTGAGTGAGTGAGTGAGTGAGTGAGTGAATAAGGTTTTACTGGTCCAGCAAAACGCGATAAAACGCACACCCGGCTGCACAAAGTCGGTTTACTTATATTTTTATTAGGAGAAACTCTATTTAGCTTCACTACAGGTACACAGCGTCCTCCGTTCTACAGTGTATGGAGAAAGTACGAAGAAAGTGTGTTAATGAGTTTCATACCAGCTGAACAGCTTTGCAAATCGAATCTAGGAAAGAGACGGGCTATAGGTGACCTGAGAGAAAACTAAGAAGGGACTACATTTTTCGAGCTCATCACTTTCTTTTTTTCTTGGCCATAAAGTTAAATTCGAAAAGAAGAAAGAAAGAAAGAAAGCGAAAGGCAGCTGGTATTACGTGCTTCGCCTGTCTAGCGCAGTTTCTTGCATTTTAATGCATACTTGCCATAAAAAACCGCGCCAGTGCACGCAGACCGTTATTCCGAAGGACAGCGACTGAGCATTGTGCCTGGCAAAGGTGTAGAACAGGTCTGCAGTGATACCCTAGGCTACTCGGTGAAACGAAATGCGCAGGGAGTGAGAAGAATTCTCGCACGAAACGTGCTTGATCGTGCTTGAGAAGTGCTTGATCCGTCGACAAATGCGCATTTAATGCTTCGGCGCTTAATGGAAAATTGGCTACTCTCGCTGAAACCTGAAAAACAGTACACGAAGTTGACGGTGTTACCCCAAAGAGTATGTGGAGCGCGTTCCTTAATATTATTTCGCATTTAGCCATGAAATATTTTTCACATTTGTCCTTTAAAGTTCTCATATTTAACATTTAAACGGTACGCATTCCGAAATTGTGCGAAGTGTTTCAACAGGGTCTGCCGAGGCTCAGAAAAGAGAACAGGTGGTTTGCTTTTTTGGTGTTACAGCAAATAATCCGGTTGTTCCATGTTTCTCACATTTAATAACAGCAGCTTTCATTGCTTAAAGCGAGAAGCCCATAAGTGACTTGTGTGTCGAGCCAAAGAGAGTTCATTGCCTAGTTATTATCTAATAATAGGTTGTTCATATGCTGATGAAACACCTTTCTTAGACATTCACTGGCTAAACGCAGCTATTGCTTTTTGCTAAATATGTAGGGACGCTGTAGTTGTATCAATTTTCATTTCATGTAGAAGAGGGAAAGATCGCACTTGTCGAAACAATTTGTATACTGTCGAAGTGAAGAAATAACCCTTCACCCTGATTGTACTTTGCAACGGCATGAAGTATTAAAGTGTACATGTATTCCTCTTTTCTCTTCCACAGCCACCACAGCCATACAGCTTCAGCTACGACAACACCGACGAGTTCGGCACCCGCATCTCCCAGCAGGAGACCGGTGACGAGAACAACAACAAGGTCGGTTCCTACAGCTACGTCGACCCGAACGGAGTGACCCGTACCGTCAAGTACACCGCTGACGCCGACGGTTTCCACGTTGTGGTCGAGACCAACGAGCCAGGCACCAAGACCTCCAACCCAGCTGACGCCCAGTACGTCGCCAACCCCATCGAGGTCCCCCCAGCCAGCTCCAGTTCTGGCCGCCAAGCCAGTTGAGGTCAAGGTCGCCGCCGTGAAGCCCGTTGTTGTGCAGGCCGCTGCCCCAGTCGTTCACGCCGTGCACGCTGCCCCCCTTCACTGTCCACGCCGCCCCAGTCTCCTACGCCACCGCTCAGCACGTGACCCCAGTCACCGTCTCTGCCCAGCCATTCACCATCGCCCACGCTCCACTCACCTACACTCTTTCCAAGAGCGCTTAAGTTATTTTCAAGATTATAGAATAGCAAGGTACAGGATGTCGCGGTGAACAGCTGCCAAATCCAGATGCAAAAAGTCAAGATATTCGAGTCAAACAAGCTGACAGATATTTGTTAAATGAAGCTTTCTGTTATTTTTTTCTGACAGAGTTGAAATAAAAAGAAACTGTTACATCTATGTGGCTGTACTTTTCATTAGAGCTGTTTTATTTGCGACAATTCATAACAATTAAAAGGCTGTGACATTATCCTTAAACCATGGATTAAGTTTCCAATTCCAACTAGCTAGGGCGGCCATCTTATGGAAACCGGCATGCGTTTTGCTCTTACTGCACCCGAAGACTGTACTAGTCTGAGACGATCAAATAACACGTTTTCCTTGGCTGCACGCTTAAAACTTGTGCACGACAAACGTGAGGAATATATCCAACATGCACTTAACTCCATAATATTGCTCCAATATATAAGCTGATGCGATTGCCGTAATTTCAGATACACTAATCTGCGCCAGCACTCACATAAACTTCCTGATTATACGACTGTTCCCAAAAGCAAGTTGAGCCAATCTACCCCTTTGACGTATTGTTAACGAAAGTCACAAGCAAAATGCATAGAAAATTTTATAAATGAAAAGTTAGTGAATTCAAGCACTCTCCTTTCCAAATCAAACGGTTTTATTTTTATTTCATTGATGCCAGATATAAGTTATACAGCTCTTTACGTATACACAATTTTTATTAAAATTAAGGAAGGCTCGCCTTTAAGTAAGCATGAACACACTGTGCTATGATACGAATAAAAAAAAAGCATGGCTGATCCCTCTCTCATAGGAATCTGTAAAACACGAAAGGGAAACGTGTCTTCACGAGGTTGTTGAACGTTTACTGTGCATTGTTTCGCACGAGGGCTAAAGAATGAATGCTATAGCAATAAATTATGATGTCACGCGAATAACGGCAAGCAGCTTGAAACTTGAAGCTAACTTTTCAAGCAGAAAGGTCGCATGAAAAGAACGTACACAGGACGAGCGCGAACTAACTGTCATAGCTCCACATTAAAGCGTTCTGCTCAAACACAAAGGAGGACGCACGAAACGAGCGCGCAAGTATACACAGGACGGGGGCGAACTGACAATAAGATCTGGGGTTTAACGTCTCAAAACGACGATATGATTACGAGAGACGCCGTAGTGGAAGGCTCCGGAGATTTCGACCACCTGGGGTTCTTTAACCTGCACCTAAATCTAAGTACACGGGCGAGCGCGAACTAACTGCAACAGTTACTTCTTTGTGTCTGAGCAGCGCGCTTCTTTTGCAAACGCGGCGGCTGCAGCGAGAACAGTGACCTTTGTGCTCTCTGGAACTTCCACGCCAGCACAAGACGTAGTAACCACCCCGATCACGACATATGCGCGCGCGCATCGCAAGGCGCGGAGCGACGACCTTTGAAGCGCACCCTCGCGCCCGTCGCGCCATCTCGCTAATTCACAACGAGAACACGCTGAAGTTACCGAGCTCTGAGAACCGCCGACATTAAATGATGTATATAAATAGCTCGCCGTTAGTAACACGAAGGACGTACGGTTTGTGGCCGAGTCGTCTCGTGCCGCGTGCCATGGAGCGAGAGGTCGTAATTTCGACTCCCGGTAACGGAACTTTTCTGGTTTTGTTTTTATTTGCCATCTGTTAGTGTATATTTTGCAATGTCATATCCGTGACGTAAATACCTCGATGGAGCAGTGGTCGACCCCACCATAAAACACTCTGGTGTTAAAAAGTAGAGTTCCGCCGCAAGGGCGAAGCAGTGAATGCGATAGCAACAGATTAGAATGTCCCACGAAGAGCAGCAAGCAGCATGAAACTTGCAATGCGCCGCTCAAGCACAAAAGACACGCACAGAACGACCGCGAAACTACAACTGCCACAGGTCCACACTTGCAGCGCGCCACTCAAGCACAAAGATGGACGCTCGAAAAGAACGCACGGGTATGCACAGCATCAGCGCGAACTAATAACTGTCACTATCATTATTCTTTTTATCTTTGAGCAGCACGCTTGTCGACCATGAACAACCCAACGCTCTGAGACATGATGAGACAAGGTGCTGCGCAATGGACACAGGGACAAGGAAGTGAACAAGGACGGGCGCAGACTCGCGACTGGATTTTATTGAAAAGCAAACGCATATTTATACGAAACAAACTGCAAATTCATCTATGCGCATGCGAGGAACCTGCTTTCACTATCGTACAATCTTATGGAGGTATCACTGACGCAACTGTCTCTTTTTTTCCTGATGAAGAAAGCCTCGGCAAGCTCACGTGCCAACTGGTCCCGACTTCGCCTCAGGATTTTCGTTGACGCCAGCAAAGGCTGGCACGGTTTGCCACAAGCAGCCGAAGGGCATGCGCTGCAGTGAAGAGGCAAATTGGAACCTTGTCCGTTCTTCATGGAAAGCTGGTGTTCCCTTAGTCTTTCATTTATACACCGACCCGTTTGGCCGATGTATACTTTTGTATGTATGCTTTTCAATAAAATCCAGTCGCGAGTCTGCGCCCGTCCTTGTTCACTTCCTTGTCCCTGTGTCCATTGCGCAGCACCTTGTCTCATCATGTACGACCGACTCGCCCAGCAACATGCATTATTGAAGAACTCTGAGACATGTTTTTTAACTGTGGCGAGTGGAGTGACCTCTCTGCGTCTCCTGCCGCGCGGTGGCATTCGACGCACTATTTTCCGACGAGCCGGCTTATTAACACCGTCTGTGTGCTGTCGCAGCCGTTTCGTTAACTTAATATATACCAAAATTTGCACAGCGTGGCATTATCGTACGACGAACGTAAATGACAGGTCACAACATGAAAATTGTGGCACGCTAGTCAAGTAAACCGTTATCTAGCCGCCTCCAGGTTTGTGCTCTCGGAGCTGTATGGTTGACTTTATACCACAATTTGCATCACCCGACATGAATGTATGGCGAAGATGAATGGCATGCCATGACAACAATATGATTATTTGCGTGTCCTGTACGCCGCCTCCTTCGCGTAACATCTATTCCCACAATACGTTGGAACCAGCAGCTCGGAGTCGTTGCTTTAACGTTAGGCGCGTGGAGCCTCCAATCTTCATTTCCTGCCGCACGGTGGCGTTCGACGCATTGTTGTTTGCCACGCATTCCACAACGCGAGTGGCTACAAAAAGACATGGCTGATCCCTCCGTAATAGGAATCGGTATAACGCGGAAGGGAAAAGTGTCTTCACAGAAGTAGTGCTTATTCTGTAGTGAGCATGAGAGTTTGTACAATCTCCATTGGTGTTATACAGCTATAGCACCGTTTGACGTATAGATGCACCCCCGTCGACGCCTAGTGTCACATCTCCATCGCGACGACTAACGCCCATGATCATGATTTACCCGTTGTGGTAGTTGAACTTTCAAACCTATACCTGGCGACAGCGTATCACGAATCGCGCGCAAAGATGACATCAACAAGCGCGTAATAAACACTGGTACTGTGCACTTCTTCAAAGCGTCGTCATTTAAGGAGAGAAAAGACACGGCGTGCGCTACCGAGTGATGCGGTAACCTACGCCTGTGCTCATGCATACATTACCACACTGCGCTTCTGCTACACGGGAGGCAGAGCTTGAGCCGCGAACGCGCGCAGGCGTTCCGCGTACCGCTGGCCTCCGTCTCACTCCACCAAGGCACCACATTCGTCCTTCTACATCATTGCCTTTCTGCACCGCTTGCGGCAGCACCTTTATTAGTCGGTGCTATTGCACTCGAAGTGGTCGGCGGTGAAACACCGTTGGTGCATGTGGAAGCTGCATAAATGCGACGACGAGCCGTCACACGCTCACACGAAGCGAAAGGCAAAGAGCATAACTAGAGTGACACATAACTGCGTCTATGGCGACTCCCCGATGCTATAGCGCGGCCAGTGTTTGTTGCCGCTATCGAGACACTTTAACCATCACCTCTGAGATTGCGCGCCGGCGCACAATCTCGGACGCTGTGCTTCCGAGATTACGCTGTGCTTCCGAGATGGTTCTCTATCGGTGCTAGTATGTGTCATGCCGCATAATTTCTCTTCATCGCTCACAGACGGCGGCGCTGCCCGGCCCCGCCAACAGACAGCACAGAGCGAGAGAGACTGCGTGAGAGATATAAGGCGCGTTTGTAGAATGACTTTTCTTTAGCTCAGTCTGTAGAGCGTCGAGCGCATACCGTCGCGGGCCGAGGGGTCTAAGGTTCGTTTCCAGGCGGGAGAAGATTTTTCTGAAAGTTTTTTTCTTTCTCATTTGGTGGCGTTCATTTTATCAACGTCATATCCGTGACGGAAATGCGTCACTAAAGTACTGATGGACCCCGGCATAAAACAAATACGTGTTAGAAGGGGTCACATTTATTTGTGCGTGTCTCTAGGGCTGTTCTCAAAGTAAAAGAAAATCTAGGAGCGTTCCCGTCAATTGCGCACTTCAAACCATCTCGCATGCGATACGAACTTGCTGAAACACCTCCGGGGTCTGCGTACCACCAGCGTTAAATGTTGTATATAAATAGCTTGTCTTTAGTCTGCGGGCGGTTGGGAAAGTTTTTTCTTATTTATGATTTATTTCAGAATCAGAATGTTGCTTTAGTATATATATATATATATATATATATATATATGGGTCATTCCATATCAAGTGTACCAGGTCAATTTTCGACCATCTCCGATCCTGCTGAAAAAAATTTGTCCAGGTATATGTGAATGTGATAAGTAGTTATTGGGCGTTATTTTTCGCAAAAAAAATTTTGTGTTGCCTAGAGGGCGCTTCGAACTTTCAATGTAAATAAGGCATTAGGCCAATATAAAAAGAAAGTTTTTTTTCGAGCCTGGTGGCAGACATGTCACCGCCCCGTTATAAAGGGGACGCTCATAGCATCCATCCATCCATCCATCCACCCAAGTGAAACTGTGTCGCTCTAAATAATTTGTATAAAATTACTGTTCTGAGGAATTACTACGAAACAATTTTTTCCATAATCTTAAGGCGCTGATCTTCCATGACAATGATAGTTTATTCATTTTAGAATTAACTTTCTTTATTTTTGGTTTTGGCGAAAAATTGCCATATGCTGCATGTTTAGCGTACTTTATAAAAAGCACAGATTTTTTCGCGAGTAATATATTCACATTGTGTGTTTCATGGGTTCCTATAATAACTGATGAAAATACTTCGAGAGCGGATGAAGCAAAAACATTGCCACAATATTGTGACAAAGTTGGAAAAAATGCCATTTTGACTCATATTGAGGCTTCATTTTCTCAATGTAGCGGTCCAAGCAAAAATATGGCTTATATATTGTTGCATAGTATGATCTGTTGGCAAGACATACAGAAAGTTTCAAAAGAGTAGTTTTTTGTTTTAAAGGAGAAAAACATTTTCCAGCTGAACAACTACAAGGTAGTAGAAAGTTTGCCTTTGCCTCGCCTTCACTGCATAGCAGGTCAGCGCAAGATTCTAGCGGGGGGCTTTTCGGCGGCGAATAATGCAAGTCATACAACAGCTTGTCACTTGTTTTGGTAATACTGCTATACAGAACGCCAAAAAGGGCAATAGTGCTAATTTTATGGAACGGTATCTTCCCCCTTGGACCATATAGACCTTAAGCGAAATTGCTGCCATCTGCCGGAGGTTTGGCGAAGCTACCCATTCGGCGCCATGTTGGAGGCTTGTGTCCGAGTCGTACTGCGTCGCTGCTACAGCTTCTTGCTTGTATCTACTCTGATAGTGTGCAATCGGGGCACAAAAACGTCAGATTAGTGGGTAAGGGCCTGTACACGTTACCGGCATTTCCTAGTTATACGTTGACAATGATTACGTGCTAAGAACTGCGTCACAATGAGAAGAAAGTACAACTTTGTCACCGAGTCACATATAAGCCCATCGTCGTTGAGAATGAAGCCATGCGCGAGGTTATAATATTTGTTTCTCTGTTTTAAGTGCAGCGAATAAAGAGTTGGTAGCTATATCATTATCATGAGTGTACTGTAGGATGGTTGGTAGGAGGCTTTAGCGCGAGACACGGCGAGGCGTAGCGATGACGGTAAAAAGTGCTGCTGATCCATTTCAAAGCGTATTTCATAAGGGGCAGTCTACGTCGACCTGATATATAGGGCATCTAATATTAAGTGACTTTGTCCTCTTTTTATATTTTTGAAACAAAAAATATTTCGCTGCTGTAGTCACCGACGTGTGTTATATATAATTATCGCACGATTAAAATGTAAAAGCTTTTCGCTTCTCACGCACGTGAAAAGTCAGCATGAAAAGTGTTAGTTGCTTCAAGAAGTCGGCGCTGATTAGTTGCTATTTTATTGAATATTCTTCCGACATGTGCTCATAAATAACACGGTACGCCAAGAATATTCGCGTTCCCATCACCGCTTTTGGGGACTGCTGATGCCTTGCAATTCCACCCCGTTCTAGCAAGACAGTTCTGCGACGCCGACTGAACGCTTGCGAAACTACCTCAGCGCGTAACCACTGGTAGCGCACCCACGGTCAATGTAACACGCATCTGCCGGAACAGCCTTTCTTAAAAGTTTCATACGAAAAGTGCCACACACAAGCGTCTGTTAACATTATAACTCACAGGGGTGGATGCGGGATTTTTCCGAGGGAGGATCAGCTTCTGTGAGAACCTGATATGTGCTGTTCTTGCGTATAAATTAAAAAAAAAAACCAAGGGGGTACGGTCAGGCAATCCGGGCTGCTCCTCTGTATTTATTGGCAGTGTTGGCACATGAAATGCTTGAAAAATACGCATAGTAAGACAATACGCGCGCAACGCATCCCACCAAGAGCTACCTTGTACGCTCCAGCCAGTGGTGTAGCCAGGGGTGGCAGACCAAGCCCGTGCCCCCTTCCCCCCCCCCCCCCCTTCCCCAAATTATTTTTTCAGCCATGGAATACAGAACACAAAATGACACTCGACCACACTTACCTGCCCGGGCCCCACGTCGGATCAAATGCGCCCGCCCCACCTCCCTAGACAAATTTCTGCCTACACCACTGGCTCCAGCATAATCGGTCCGTTCGCTGAGAATCAATTACACTCACGAGTAGCTGTCTATCATTAATTGTTATCGCAATGCAATAAAGCTAATAATGGTGTCAACAGCAGCGCAGGCATACCCAAGTAGCCGCGATCGATGTATCTTTGAAGCTCGTACACGAAGCCGGTTTGTCTGTGCCTGCAAGCACACGGCGGGAAAACTTTCTCGTTCCGGCACGACACGAAAGTGTGTGCTCCGATGAGTGCCGATGCTGTCGCATACCGCATCTATTAAGAACGGCGAACGTAAACACGGCATCAGTCGTAAGTAGCAGCCGGAGCAACGGAACGGTCTGCCGCTTCTCTTCGGCCGCGAAGAAATCTAATAACATGGAGGTTAGTTTCCTGCAAACCTTTTTTGAGCGTCTCCATTTCTTCAATCTGAGCAACACGGCACACGAAAATATCTCGAAATTGCCGCTGCTATGAGCCGCCACACGTCGACACGTACGCTCTAGTATGCACATGCGGAGAGCGCCTAGCCAGCAACATGGCGGAAATGCGTACGGTGGCCGCTAGATGGCAGCAGATTTTGCATAAGGTCTATAGGGCAGGTTATACTCAACCGCTTCATAGTCCCAAGGGGCAGAATTATAATGCAGTCGATGGCCTGCAATACAGTATTGGGGCGTTGTGTTTGGCTTCTGATAATTAATGCACCTGGTCTTAATAATAATTAACGACATAATTAAGGTATAGTTTACTTAAGAAATTTTTATTATGTAACAGGTATAGGCCGATGCGTGATCGCTTATCAGTGGTTTGCATGATGAAATGATGTATGCTAGGTGTACGCTTTAGAGATGATTCGACATCGTGCCGATAAATGACCATTCAGTCACAATTTCCGGAGGGATCTGAACATTTTCATCACCCTATTTCTTAATTGTTCGAAGGTGCTGAAAATGTTCTAATTAAAAGCCCGTCCGGTAATGGGGAGAGGCTTTTAACATATTCAGCACCCTAGGACCTTTAAGAAAAAGGTGGATGAAAATTTTAAATAGCAACTGGAAATCGCGCATTAAGTGTCATATATAAGCACTATATCGAATCATCTCCACCGTGTACACCTAGGATACATCATTTCATCATGCAAACCAGTGATAAGCGATCACGCATTGGCCTATACCTGATACATCATAAAAACATCTTAAGTAAACTATACCTTAAATATGGCATTAATTATTTTTAAAACCATGTGCATTAATTATGAGAAGCCAAACACAACGCCCCAATACTGTATTGCAGGCCATCGACTGCATTATAATTGTGCCCCTTGGGACTATGAAGCGGTTGAGTATAACCTGCCCTATATGGTCCAAGGGGGAAGATACCGTTCCATAAAATTAGCACTATTGTCCTTTTTGACGTTCTGTACATCAGTATTACCAAAACAAGTGACAAGCTGTTGTATGACTTGCATTATTCGCCGCCGAAAAGCCCCCGCTAGAATCATGCGCTGACCTGCTATGCAGTGAAGGCGAGGCAAAGGCAAACTTTCTACTATCTTATGGTTGTTCAGCTGGAAAATTTTTTTCTCCCTTAAAACAAAAACAACTTTTTTGAACCTTTCTGTATGTCTTGCCAACAAATCATACTATGCAACAATATATAAGCCATATTTTTACTTGGAGCGCTACATTGAAAAAATCAAGCCTCAATATGAGTCAAAATGCCATTTTTTCCACCTTTGTCACAAAATTGTGGCAATGTTTTTGCTTTATACGCTCCCGAAGTGTTTTCATCATTTATTATAGGAACCCATGAAACACATAATGCAAATATATTACTCGCGAAAAAATCTGTGCTTTTTATAAAATACGCTAAACATGCCGCATATTGCAATTTTTCGCCAAAACCAAAAATAAAGAAAGTTAAGACTAAAATGAATAAACTATCATTGTCATGGAAGATCAGCGCCTTAAGATTATGCAAAAAATTGTTTCGTAGTAATTCCTCAGAACAGTAATTTTATACAAATTATTTAGAGCGACACAGTTTCACTTGGGTGCCCAAAGTTCGAAGAGCTCCCTCTAGGCGACACAAAATTTTTTTTTGCGAAAAATAACACCTCAATAACTACTTATCACACTCACACATACCTAGACAATTTTTTTTCAGCAGGATCGGAGAAGGTCAAAAATTGACCTGGTACACTTGATATGGAATGACCCATATATACGTAATATATACGGGACATGATGGCGACGGCAAAATCCAGCCTAGGGTGTTCATATAATTGGTTTCGCGATAATATAGGTAAAATTTATTGACGTAATACAAGAAAAGAAGGTCAGAGAATATAGGGTCTTCAATTAGCGAACAGCGGCCTTAGAAGGCAAGGCGGAGCCCAGAGGGCCAACGTCGTTCTAATGGCACTTACTTGCGTCGTGATAACAGGCAGATTGATTATAGTAGCGAATTTAATTTTTTGGGTATTGGAAACAGTGTCTACCACTGGACGAGATGTTAATAATACTGACACCGCAATAGGCCACATAGAATTTAACCAAGACAATATGCATTATTTAACCACTGGGTGATATTAGATTATACATGCCACTGCAATAGTTTTGCCTCATGGATGGTAGTAACCTCGCTTCCAAGGAAGCAATTACGGTACTCATTTTTTGCGAAGGCTGTGGGTTCGAATCCCACCAACGAAAAGGGTGATTTTTCATCCAGGGTAGTTCCCATGAACTTAAGTAATAATTGCTACACTGTTTTAACGATGGCGTTCCAATCGCTGCGCACAGACTCAACTCCGTCATAAAGGCACAAGGCAAAGATACGTCTTATTGAGATGAGCTTGAGGTCTTCGTCGATTTCTGTACTTCCCTCTCTTGTTTCCTCTTTCTCTCTCCCTCTTTTCTCTGTGTCCTTGTGTATCTGTGTATGCAAATCATATAATAATAATAATAATAATAATAATAATAATAATAATAATAATAATAATAATAATAATAATAATAATAATAATAATAATAATAATAATAAGAAGAAGAAGAAGAAGAAGAAGAAGAAGAAGAAGAAGAAGAATAGAAGCACTCTGCCTTCAGTTCTGAGCGTCCCTGCTTCTCGCGCTCTCCCGCTCTTCTTTCTCTGTTCCTTGACCCAGCCCAGAACGTGCAATTAAACAACAACACTACTGCTATAAAACAACAAACAACGTCCCCGATGCGGTCGCTGACGAAACTTTCAGCTAGACTCAATTGTGTCTAATAAAGAAACGAGCACCTCTTACGTTTCCCTTATTGTGTTCATTCAAAAATTCCCTTTCTTGCGTTCATTCAAAGGGAGGTCTTCTCCCCATCCGACTTAATGCGCTGGTTAGCGTGCGAGGGTTTATTATTCACCTGACCCTTCGTGCAAAAATAACGTTCCATGCGACGTCCTGTGTAAAAAGAGTGTTCCACACTCTACGCCTTCGCTGCGAGCTGCAGTGCCAGCACTCCCAGTCATTACACGTACATAAATACCCAACGAAGCCGATAGGAAAGCGTCTTCAGTAGTAGCTGAACTCGTAGAACATCGGATACATAACTCGAAGCCTGTGGACTCCGATCCCACTGATGGAAGCGGTGATTTTTTTCGGCCGCTCTATTTCATTTCAATTCACGTAATAATCACTACACCACGGTTAAGAAGCGACAAATAATACCCGCTGTGATTCCCCAGGCCTAATGTCTGTTGAATTCATTTGGTTGGGTCTAACGAAGAAAGCAGCCGCTCGAAAAGATTCTGCTTGTTTCGTTCTTTCTCAAAAATATTATGCAGTTGCCATGTGCAATGAGAATCAGTGATATGAAAAGAACTTAGCAGGCAGCTGGCTAATAAGGTTCTGTGAGCGTCAAGACAATCGCTCAACGGGACTAAGTCAAGCAACGAAATGGCCGTCTGACAGCAGCAACGGAAAGAGGTTACGACTACGAAGAATACAACAATAGGAACACCGCCTACGAGATCACCACTACAGCGAAAGAAAAAATCTACGGTATTGCGACAGCACCATGGCTCCATCCAATCCCTACAGCAGTGCGCTGTGAGTCGGCGCGGCAAATAAATATTAATATGAGATGTTGACACGAACCACTGAAAGTACCACGCAAACCTATATGTTCTTAATTTATCGATAGCTATACATTGCTTCACTGAGTACATTCGATCCTGGTGTCGAAAATAGATGTTGAGTTGAGTAGCCAGTAACAGCCATCCCGTTCACTCGTTACACCGGGCTGTGTGAAAACGAAGACAGCCGGAGGTGTTAATAAATGTCGCACGTCGGGCTTATTCGTATAGCCTTATGTAGGATTAGGGTGTAGCCTATACCTAACACAGGACAACAAAGACCACAAACAACACGCACACGTTTGACGCTGAATTTCCGCACTTGATTTTAATCGCGCGTTCGAAACAAACATGCGCTACAAAACGGCTTGAACTCGAGCTTTAGGGTACGGCTTCATTGCAAGAGACAGAGCGAAGACATTTGACGAGAAAGACAGACTGGGCTTGGCGCTGAAAAACGTTGAACGCTTCACGATTTGGCGTTCGTACATTCTTGTGTTTTTCATAGTACCGGAGTATATCACGTGCTTGGATCATCCCGATAACACTATTCTCGACATGTATGGGAACAATTGTGATGAAGAACCTGCCATCCGTAACAAATTCCAAATTGTATCCATTATGAATGTAAATAGTGTGGTGCTACATGTATCACCATATGGCTATGGTATAAGCCATCGCGGCTCAGGAGTATAGTTTTTTTGTATAGCCTCGTATCAATTGAGAATTGCTGTACCGGTGAGAAGGGGTTGTGAGCGCGATTAGTAGTAGTATTATCATGTGTAGTGTGATGGCCAGTCTGCGCAATGTATCCAGCTTCGAAAGTGGTTGCAGTTTCGTCAGCGGCATCACTCTCACGCCGTGCAAACTCTTTTTCCGCCTACACGTTGTCCACGCGTTGCTTTCTACATGTTGTCACTTTGCCTATTCTGCCCGGTTTCTTGTGGGTGCTGTTAAATTTTTGATGGACTAACAAAAGTCATAGGGTTCATTAGCACTCCCCTAAGTCCACTGGAAAGCGAAAACCATTTTCTCTTTCTTCTCGGTCGATGTATTGATCCTGCTCCGCCACCCTCTGACAGATTTCTGCAGCGAACATGGTCTTTCACTGCCTCCCCTAGTTTTGCAATGCCTCCGTAATCGGCCCACCTTTCACCAAGCTACGAGGTCATCTGATGGCGTCATTATGAGACGTTAAGTCAAGTGACGTCACTGAAACGGGCGTCACGGTGATGTCACAGTGACGTCACAAATTTTTGCGATCTGTGACGTCATATGGGGACGTCATCTGGCGATGATTTTTTTGCATCACACGTGTTGACGCCGACGCGGGCAAGGACAGCGGCGGGTCTACAATACTAAAATCTTGCCTGTTCGTTGTGCACCTCGACGTTAGCTTCGGTATTCCTTCCTTGCATTGCTCGACTGCTGTCGGCACCACAGATGACCGGTGAACTGCGGATGCCTTGGCCTCGTGTACCCTCTGTCACACCTGGGACGACCACGTGATTGGGTAGAGGGGGCGCTTACTAACACTAAGTTTGCATGCACAGAAATACTAGATAAAGAGGATGGGAGGACGATCGCCGCTTTAGCTGAATTGGTAGAGCATCGGGCGCGTCCTCCAAAGTTGTAGGTCCAATCTCTGCCGGCGGCAATATGTTTTTTGGTCCACTTTAATTATTTACATATATATTGTAATTACTGCAATACATTTAAAAGACTACAAGTAACGTCACCTATAGTTGCGTTGGCTTCATTGTCTATTAGTTTCCATTAAGGTCACGTCTAACAAAGAAAAGCTAGCCCTAAGTTCTCTTCTCTGGGACGAACTGGTCATTTCGCCGCTCCTTGGCCGGAACCTCCCTGACCGCAGCTATGTGTCCATAGACTCTCCTTTGTGCCTTCCGGTAGAGTACTGCGCTTCCCACAGCCCCTGCCCTCTCAAAATAAGTGCGACAGTAACGCAGGTGACGTCACTATGATCAGCCTAATCTCAGGTTTCCTGAGTGCCACGACACCGCTTCCGGGAGAAGATACAAAAACTCACGCAGCTATTACACGTCTTCGCTGGTCAAGAAGACAGCGGTGAAGCTACAATGTTGAGATGTTCCCTATTCTTCGTGCAGCTCGCCGGTTAGCCATTGCATTCCGTCCTTGTATCGTGTAACTGCAGCCGGAACCCTGTATGACCGGTGCTGAGATG
>JALIZH010014049.1:0-59111 GCA_030522465.1 Rhipicephalus appendiculatus | reverse complement strand
CTATTTATTTGGAGGGAGACCTGTCCGTCGCAAATTTGTGGCCGTCATTGTTGATCTTGGCGCACGTATTGGCATTCACTTGAACAGCAGTGTGATGCTGAATAAAGAGTAGCTATTTCCCATATATCAGATCAGTTAAAGACTGAAGATGAATAAAAACCACCGTATAGCGCGAAATAGCGCGCATAAGTGGTAACTGCTGAAACAGATGATCGTCTAAAAAGGTGCTGCTGCCCCAACGTGCAGCTTGCGACGGTTTACGCGCGCGAAATGCAAATGTTAGTGTAGGCACGTTAAAATACCAAAGTAACGTAAACGTGACAAATCACGTTAACGTTACACGAACAGCTGTGAACGGATTGCTGTCACTGACACGCGTGTACATCGCGGCATAAATAACCGAAATTGCTCACAGCACACGCACATGGGAAAAACGTACGTGGGTTTCGAGATCTGAAGATATCCTCGTCACGCTGGTATCCGCGAATTTTTGGGTGAGCGAAACAACCGCTGTTCACGGAGATGCACTAAAACGACACACGGACACACGTTAATCGTTCTTGTGGCACGGCGCAGTCGGAGCCGAAGGTGCTTTCCGCGGTTGTCTCCAGCTCACGAAGCCCCGCGAAGTATTTGCTGACCTAATGCACGCTCAAACACATGCATATGGCACAAAAACACAGTTCAACGTTGAGCCGACTGTTCGCAACACCTATATGGTAGCTATACAACCCCGCGAAAAAACCAGCGTGCAAGCGGTGGCGCTGTGGTGCAATGGGTAAGTTATCTGCTTTCAGTGTACGCGGTCCCGAGTTCGATTCCAGTACTGTGCGTAATTTGCATGTTGTTGTCGCAGATGTGGATGGTTGTGATGCTGTTCATCTTCTAATTACCCGTAGAGATAATTACTACCGCCAAACTGGCGAGAAAACGCCGTGAAAGCGTAAAAATTAAATATTTTTTTCCGCAACCGCGTCAGGGCCGCCTACAGACAGGCCGCCTACGCGACCGTCACGCAGGCCGTACCTAGGCAGGAAAAATTTGACTTAAAATCACGGCTAAGCATCGTCATGGCTGTTTTGAAGGCCACTTAGAGTAGGGCCGCTTCCTCTGGGACACGGCTACGGAGCCGCGTAACGAGCTGACTAAAAGCGGCCATAATTTGACTGGATTTCCTGCCTGTAGGCGTGTATTCTAGCCAGGATTCGACTAAGAGTGTAGTGAAGCCGCCAACAGTGGCCAAACATAAGAATGCTCTAGCCAGGATTTCGGCATGGAAGCCTTCTTTATCTTTCTCTAATTTTGTTGAAACTCTGGCCGCACCTTGCGGCTTCTCTCGTCTATTCGCTGGGAATCACGAGTTCTGCAGCTTATTTCGTCGCATCGCGCCCAACTATATTGCAACACACGCCCCTTTCTTTCTATGTTTGTTGTCGCCGGCCTATTCCAAGTGTAGATAACGCCTTACGCAAACCGCGCCAGAATGTCTGAAAGCATTTCAGATTATTTTAGTATCATCTGTTAGGCTTGAGCACGCAAACGCGAACAGCGCAGTTTATTCTAGAACTTACGCGACCGCTGGCGATAAGCTCTGGAATCTTCGATGATACATGTATAAAACACGGCGCATCCGAGCGATGATCAGTTTTTGGACGGCCGACGCTCTGTTCGCCGATATCAGTGTACGTACACCGTGCATTGCTTGCTGTAGTTTGCCCTTCCGTTTACCGGCCTCAAGTTCGGCCAAGTAAAGAGTTTCATCTTGGATACGCCGACTGCTGCTTTCGTCAACGTCACGATCACGTGACAATATTTTCCTTGTTCAGAGCGCTCAGGATACGCCTTCGCAAGTTTCCGTAGTAGGACACTGTTCTCGCGACATTTTCTCATCGATTTGAATCGCAGCGCCCATGTTTTGAAATCGTAACGCGCGCACAGGATTTTACAAACAAAGATTGCCGAGTTCACCGCTTGTTTGCCAATTTCACTGTGTCCGTGTTATTTGTGAGCGCTGCGATTTCAACATGAACGCTTGGTTCAAACGAAATCCAGGTTTTACAGCAAACACTAGTTAGTTAATGCATTGTGTATACCGTGTGCTTCTGTTTGACCGCTGTGAAGCTGCCCAGAGTATGAGGTGGCCAGGTTACCCTCAAGCTGCTCAATGCAGCTTTCTTTCCTGGTCATCCTTGCAACCATGTTGAAGAATAAAGTCAATTCAATAAAAATTCAATTCACTAAGCGGGCTTTAAAAAGGCTGTCACTGGTATAAATCACTTACGAGCCTTATTGCATTGCAGGCTATACCTGAAGCAAAATAACGCTGTACGCACCCCCCATCGTTTATATAAATTGTATACATATATTCGATAACTGATTTTATTTTCGCTGGACTCGAACATCGCCAGAATTTATTTTGGGCGATCGGTGCAGACGGCCTTTTCGGCGGACTACCTTCCCATGGCGTCTTTGCTAATTTACGCTTTTAATAACTTCCTAGCATCCGCTTTCCCTTTTACTAACCGCGCAAAACCACCAGGAGTGAATGCCGATTCGGCGGAGGTAGTGGTTCGAGGACTTACCTGCACGGGGGACTAGCATTCAGTTGGTACAGCACGATGGACATCTTGGATCAGCGGCCGCAATCCTTTGGCTCACGTGATGGCTGCCAGACTGGTGGCGGCAAAAATGCGGTGCCTTCGGCGTTCCCCTCGCGTTCAGTTGCGGCGAGCCAACGTGTCCCGTGCCCAAGGCGAACACGGAGCACGGAACGGGAAGTTGCATTCGCCGCCTTGTGTCGGCAGTGGCATCCGGGCATGTCGCTGATAGCGAGGGAGACCATGCGGACGATGTTTTTCTTTTATCGCCAGCGATCTGTATTGGAGGCGAGCGCGGCTCGTGTGGTCGTGGGGTGCGCATTTGAAACATAGTCATCCAACAATTGCTGCACATTGGCATTGAAGTCGGACCAAATCTGGCGATAAGTTGTTGCTTATGATGTTTAAAAGGTTAGTGAAGGTACCATTTTCGATACGGCGAGTGTCATTAATATTTTATGTGTTGTTTCAAGAATGCAAACTATCCGTTGCGTCGGTTGTCCACTCAGAAGCGAGAGTGTAGAAGCTAAATACACAGCGTGTAACGAAAAGATACGGAATAATTGTTGAGGTTTTACGTCTCAAAACCACGATATGATTTTGAGGGACGCCGCACTGGAACGCTCCGGAGATTTCGCCCACCTAGGGCTTTTTCACGTGCAACAAGTCTTAACACACTGGCTTCTTGCATTTCGCTTCCATCAAAATGCCGGGATTCGGTCCCGCGAGCTTCCAGTCAGCATTCGAGCACCAAACTACTAGCACACCGTGGCGGGTGAAAAGATATGGAAAATTCTTTGTGGAAAAAGACGGTTACAGTCAGTGGTAGAGACCCACTGCCTCCTACAGATGCGCAGCTACACCCAAAGAGGTGCCTATAGGATCCGTGATCACAAGATAGGGTTCATTCCAGACTTGAATACCTCGCTCGCGTCCGGTCGCGGTGTGTGAACAGAGGGAGGAAAGGCAGTCCCTGTGAGTGCGACGCTTTTGAGCATTTCACGCATATATACCTGGTGACAGATTTCTGTGGCGGCACAGCCAAAGCTACGAGGTGGAGCTTCTGCACATGTGTTACTTCGCCAAGTTGTTTGTTTGCGAGCGATTTCGGTTTTGATTGGGCAGGCGCATCAAATATGTGCGTTTTCGCACGAACATCCACCGCATGTGATGTTATTTGTGAAATGCTGTTATGAAAGATAGGTTATGTCAGAAGGTTCGGACTGCTGAGCGTGTTGTTAACTCGTGTTAGATGGGTGGTGCGCAAAGCAAAGACAACAGAAGGGAACCCCGACCACTGTAGCACTGTAGAGAAAACGGCTGTGCAAGCTTGTTTGCTGACACTAGAATGCAATCTACACTCTACGAAAAAAAAAAAGAGTATGTGTGACTCTTTTCGGAGAGTTCCGACTTGCCACGTATACGACTCTCTTTAAAGAGGCAGGGTGACTCTCCTGGTGGGTCACAGTCGACGAGCTCGAGGAGAGTCCCCGGACCCTCTTAGGAAGAGTGAAAGGACTCTTATGCGAAGGATCACACTACCACTTCTGAGGGAGTCATACGACTCTTGCCGGTGACGCTCCTACGTGGGTCAAACGACTACAACAGAAGCGTCAAGCGACTCTACGGCTATTTTAAGCTACTCAATTGACCCTTGCTCTAATTTTGCTCGATAGGGTTGTAAATAGTAAAGTATTCATTTTAAGCATCTCGAATAATACTTGCCGTTGTGCCCAGCGACTGCAAAAAAAGAATAGTTCAACTTTCGCTTTATTTGAATAAAACTCATCAAAACACACCATTTCCAGCATAGTAACATAGAAAGCGCGAAGAAATTGGTCTGTTGATTTCCGATGAAGCAGTTGAGATATTCCTAATTTACATGCTTGTATGAGTTATAGCCAACCAAAATGTGTGCCTGTGATGTGCATAGTGTCATGTCGTGCAAAATCAACTGCAGATAGGCAGTATCAGGTTTCCACATTTATTCCTTTATAATTACGAATAAATCAAAAAGTTGGTGACGGATGGAGGAAGCAGACTTCTGACTTGCTATGTTGTCGCTCCCGTTCAGCGTGAGCAGCCATGAAAAATGGTACCTGGAAAAGGAAGAACGAGATATCATGAGGACAAAACGGAATCGTAAGAGTTTGCAAAACCTACACAATACGTGATTTACGCAGACATAATGAAGGCTCACAAAAAAACAACAAATGCAAACAGGCATGGTAAGGAACCAATGTTTTTTGCCGTTAACGTGTAAAACACACCTTCCAAATAGTAGCTTTTGTAACATGTCACTTGGTGTTAAACTTTCAGCACAAGATGATGTGCGGCTCTTTTAAACAAACGCAATTGGTTTAGGCTCCAGTGCGTGGGATGCCACTCACCTCTTTTCCTACGAGGTCTTGTCCAACAAGGGAAATGTAGGACCGACTCCCTCGTTGACAGGGCGAACGCCACTGTTGATTTTCCCATCACTAGTGGTGAAGAGCCAGACCATAGAAACACCTTCGTTTCCTCGAGTGTGGCTGTCAACTGGAGTGAAGAGGCTGGAGAAGCGATGCGGGATTCTCGTAATAACCAACACACGAACACACAGACTAATTAGTTTTATTTAAGCCGCCCTTTGTTCAACACACAGTTACTGTACACACATCTGACACGAGTGTTTCGTTTTAAATAATTTCGCAACGAAAAAACAAATTTTCACGAAAAGAAGGCGGGACCTCGTTTCGTAATAGGCACTGTTATGCACGGAATAAAAGCACTTCTTTTATCATAAATCGCTTCAAAAAGTGCTTTCAGGACAAGCCCGGCTTTGTGCCGGCATATTACGACAACCAAGCGCATCCTCCGGCAGTCAACAGTACGCCGTGAGCGGTTACTGACCGCATGTTTCACAAGCGTAAGGGATTGTACATGCGCTATCCGCAAACCCGCATCGCACGTGGCGGGACACCTGCCGCACGCAAGGCGGAGGGCGCATGAGCCTATCGGCGACGCTCTTTCGCTCTCCGCTTGCGTGCGGCAGGTGTCCCGCCACGTGCGATGCGGGTTTGCGGATAGCGCATGTACAATCCCTAACCCATCCTTAAATACCGAGTTTACCACATGCAAGTACGAGCGCCCGAAAGACACCGCGCGCGGACGCTGCCTAGGTTGACATCAGACATGGCATATGCTAGAATTACTACACATAGCTCCCACAGTCACGTATACTCACTCAATTCTGTTATACCGAACGTCATTGCCGTTGTAGGCAAAGCACGAAAACAGCAAACAGAAACGACGGAAACGAGCGCACAGCGGCGGCCGCAACAACGCGTGCCGTCGAAAGTGTAGAGCTTTTCCCGTTACCGGCGAGGCGTGTCCTCAAACATTTGACTACCGCGTACGTGCTGGAAGCATCGTACTATATCTGCACCTCAAGCTACCGTCTTTAAGCCAACAAAAACCAGTATTTACAGTGCGTCTCTGTACACAGACTTTTTTTTTCACGTTTCCTCGAGCGGAAGCACGCTGCACACTCGAGTATCGATGGAAATGTTAATATGACGCAGACTAAAGCGCATCTCGAAACTATATCAAGCACCTTCAGCAGCGCATAGGCATTGTGCGATCAGAAAGTAATCGCCCTTGATAAATGATAGCATCACTCAATTTATGAGTCATGCAATCACTTACACAACAACGCGCACAGCGGTCTCGACACGTTAAGTGACAGTTTTAATTGGGCATCTGCAACAGCGCCGCGGACGCAGGCTACTGTTGGAAATGGCTGGTGGCCTACTTCCACAGAGCTGCTGCGGACGCCCAGCTAAAGCTCTGTAATTAGTTCCTACGAAAGCAGCACACTCATCGTTCACTGGCGCGCGTTGTCCGTGTCCGCAGCTCCGTGAATATTCCTCACTCCAAGCGTCACTTCGAGCACGTAGCCTGGCGTGACCGCCACCGAAGATGCGCATGTTCGCTCGAACTCAAAACCATTAAAAACTACAAGACCCGTGACCAGCGCAACCAACGCAACGCATTCCTAAAGACAGAGAGAGGAGGCAGGAGGCGGAGGCAGGGGTAGGCTAGGCGCCGTAGGCGCCGCGCGGTCGCGACGGCTCTTCCGCGCCGGGGCGAGTGTGGGTATGCCCGCCACAACGGCGTCGAACGGCAAACGCGCGATATGTATGGCGTATACGGCGGCAACTTCATCACGGAAGCCAATCGAAACGCGCTTCACGAGTGTTACGACTCCTCTATAGACCAGAGCACGCCTATCTCGCACCCAGGCGCCTAGGCTCTCGGCGGCATACTCTCGCACCCAGACGCCGTGTTTGTTTTGAACTGCCAAGGCGTGTATCTGATACATGGCAAGTGGCGTGTCTGGGACCTTAAAATACGAGAAAGCGCCTATTCACGCCGCTCCCGCTATCAAGAAGTCGTCTGGGCACCACTGCGCCGTCTTTGGATGCGAAAACAATCAGCGCAAGAGGAAGATATCACTCAGCACTGTCTGTGAAGATGACAACACATCATGGGAATCGTGCCGGTGTAGTGTTTTCAGATTGCACAGATTTCCATCCGCAACGAAAAACGCCGAGCTCCGCCGCCAGTGGATAATTGCAATCAACAGGAGAAACTACGATCCCAGTAAAAGTGTACGAGTAAGTACACTTACTGCGTGTATTCAAGCGTGACGCCAGTTATTTCGCTTTACAGCAGTAATTTGCGTGCAGTATGCCTGTAGTATGCGGCACCAAAACATTGCCGTACTCCTTCGCAGGCCGCATGTCAATAATAGGAGATATTACGACTCACGCGTGCACGCAAACTGCGCACGTTTAGTACAAATGTAACGCCGTACTATCGCGATGCAAAGAAACGTGAACAGCGGGAAGCGTGGCTTTCGACTCAGTCGAACTGCGACATGCCTTGACTGTCGCTAGGCCAATCTATGATTGGCCTAGCGTCACCGTAGTACTATAAAATCTTGCTCTGACTGACACTTTCGCACAGCGTGTGTGTTCCGAGTGCCAGAAATGACTGGCAAATGATAACCACATGCGGTGCATGAGCGCAAGCCGGAGCGAAATTCTAGCGCTACGGGGACGCCGGCTGAAAGCACAAGTTTTGCCTAGCGATAGTCAAGGCATGTCGCAGTTTGACTGAGTCGAAAGCCACGCTTTCCGCTGTACACGTTTCTTTCCATCACGATAGTACGTACCTGATAAAAGTTGCTTCCGCAGTCTGCAATGCACGTGCTGTAGACATTCCGGACTGTCGAGGAAGGTCTTCTCGACGTTTCACAAGAAAACAGCATACATTTCCAGGAGAAGAAAAGCGCGGAACATGCTTACAGCCGGACTCGGTTTGCGAAGTTTCGCGTTTGAATTGCGGAGCGTCTGCTAGCCTGGCAGTTCACGGTGTTGCTTCGCCGCGCTTGCGGCAGATGGCGCGACGTGCTGCCGAGGTATGGCGGCACACAGTGAACTCGCTGTGTTCTGGTGTATAAATGCTAACTCTCTTTTTCTGCATCTACCTTCCAAAAGGGGTCAAGTGACTACCGGAAGGGAATCACGGTGTTGTAACCCTCTTTTGACTCTTTTTTTTTCTTAGAGTGTAGGTACGAAGATAGGGTGGCACGTGAAATTTAAGTAGTAAATCTCATTAACAAAACAGTGGATTCATGTGCCGCCATACCCTCGGTCACGTTACTTGCCGGAGAGTTGGACTTACTAGAGACGCGTCATTGAATTAATCTTGGTCTGCTCATAGTTTTTAACACGCGTTCATCTAATATATTTGTTGTTTCAATAAACATTGAGTTGATAGTTTACGCCATGTGCATGTTTCTTCTTCTTGTGTTTTCGTTCTTTTACGCACCACCGATCTACGATAGGTTATGTATAGCCTTAGTCGAAAGATACCTCACGCAGATATACGTATGGATGTAGCACCGTAAGAACAAATACCGGGAGTTATGACTGATATATTCTGCAAATCACATTATTTACACATTAAACAGTTTGAGCCAAAATTGACTCATCGCAAGCGAATAGGAGTAACGTCGGATGGCTACATTGCTGGACTCTCGGTAACTCTTTGTTGTGTGGTGTGTGTGTGTGTTTGTATGTGACACCGTCGAACGTCGACGCTGTGGTGTTGAAGGTTGTCCCGTGTTCGTGTTCTCGTGCGTGCTTGGATACATCGAGAAGCCTTCATGCAACGATGCTTGGTTCTCAGTGCGCGCTCGTTGGACACTTCCACATCAGGTAAGTTCTCTGTCATTATTTATGTCGTTCGCGTAGCGCAGTGTGTAAGTCATCTGTTCTTAGCAAGCGTCGCAAGCAATAATGTTATCCCAGCGGTCTATGAGATAGTGATGAAGGGATAAAATGACGCGGGGGGCATTTGGAAAAGTGGTTTGGGTATCACTCAGTATGTTAACGCCGTCGTGGCGTAGCGGCTGTGTGTAAACCTCATGACGCCGCCCTTAGAGACAGCCCAGCGGCATCGCCGGGCTGTTTTATTTAGGGGTGGCGGGGAGTTGGATATATGGGGGTACGCCAAAATTTTGTATCGTGATCATCGATCAGCGTGGCTCTTAGGTCAACAATACTCCAAACAATTCAGGTTCATTGAGGCGAGCTTGAGCGCCCAAGCCTATTTCGACTAGTTTGCTTAGTCAAAATCATCTTAGTGCAGAAGCTAACCACCAACCTCAAATCTCGACTGAAATTTACCTCATCGACCCTCCACGATGGTCTAGTAGTTACGGTGCTCGACTGCTGATCCGCAGGTCGCGGGTTTGAATCCCAACCACGAAGGCCGCATTTCGACTGAGGCGAAATCCTTGAGGCTCGTGCGCTAATATTTAGGTGCACGTTAGAGAACTCCAGGCGGTCGAAATTTTCGGAGCCCTCCATACGGCGTCTCTCATAGTCATATCGTGGTTTTGGGACGTTAAACCCTATCATCTAACTAATTTACCGCATCGAAGACAGTCGTGGTCTATAAATATAAAGTCCGCTCAGCATCACTCAATTCAAATTGTTAAGACCGGTCTCGACTGTCATCGAAAGTACGCTTATGATACTCGTATAAGTTATTGTTGAGTTGCTTTCACTGTGTATACAGTGAATGTGCCTTCATTTGCGACAGTATTGTATGAATGCACAGTGCCCGGATCCGGTATGAGTGCGTAGTGTATCTAACACGCACTGGATGCCTGTGCTTACAAACGCGTGTGCTGTAGCAGTTGCTCAGTAAGCGGGTTGTTTACTTGCTTGTTGTTACGCAGTTGTTTATTGTTGCCTCAAAAAAAAAGAAGAAAAAAAGATTAGTCACTCGACCTGTGACAAAGCAAGTTGCTTCGATGAAAATACTGCATCAGGTGGCCCCCGAAAATTAGGCAACATAAAAAGGGAATGTAGTCATTGTCGACTGACTTACAATGTTGTGTTTCATGAAAGCTGCATGATTGTGTTGATACTTCTGCAGAGCTGGTTTTGCTAATCTGTTAATTTTATTTCACTGAAAGGCTTGTTGCTGCTGTCACTCTGGAGCTGGGATGGCTGCCATAGGTTTGCATATCAGAACACAATACTGTTGTCTTCAATGTGAAAGTTCTCATTTTTGGTATTGTTGATCTGTCTGTAGCAATATGCAAGATAGCATAAAAGCCCAATCAAGCTCTATGTGAGTAATGTAGTGTTAGCATTCAACTGTAATGCAGAAGTAAAGATTGTACACAGATAAAAATGACTCAAAAATGCTACTAAATGCAAAAGCTTTCAGACGAGAGACAGCAACAGTCGGGGACAGACCTCAATGTAACAAATCCAGGTGTTACATTGGGCTAGTTGGTAATCTATCTTCAACATACAGCACCGAGCAGACAAAGACCAAGTAAAGGGACAAAGTCAAGCACTTACTTCCAACTGCGGAATTAAAAAAAGAAAGGTATATATGTTTGCATTCTACATAATATGAACACATGCAAACAGTGACAAAAAAAAGCGTCAAGTTCAGCAGAAAAACATTGGACGTGACATTTGTTCATGTTGTGCATTTGTTTAGCATGCATTCTGTCATGCCCGGTAAGTTTTTTCTGTATAACTTGTTACGTGACTGTTTGTGTCCTCACGTGATGTAGTATGCCGACGTACGTACATGGGCATTTTTCAATAGCTCCTCAGTTGGAAGTCAGTGCTTGTATTTGCTCCTGTTCTTGTCCTTTGTCTGCTTTGCGCTATTTGTTGAAGCACCATTTAATGCTCACTCGTGGTTGTTGCTATCTCTCATCTAGAAGTTCTTCCACTTGCTATGATTGAGTGTGAAGTACCCACCAGCTCGAACCATTGTTGAAATAAAATTGACTTCAGTTTGCTTCTAGTAGCTTTACAAAAAGCATCAGTTCAGCTGGTACACATTTAATGAAACATCTGCACATCTGTTTTGAAACATCACAGTTCTGGCTAACATCAGAGAATAGAACTACCACTATAATTTCTTGTATTAAAGGTAGCAAAATTGCACATGCCATGTCTCATTTGCCACCCTAATTGTTCTGTTCTGCTGAATAATAGTATTTGCTTTACATTTGATTGATAAGCTTACAAACCTAGCGTGGCGCATGGATGCTGGCATTAACTGGTAGCTAATCTCGAAAGATCGAATACTACGGTGTGGTGTGTTTGGAGGACTATACCACCATATGCTTAGATCGAGTCCTGTTTGAGGAAGGCACAGCAGGAAAAATGCATTCACCTTGGACAATGCGACATTAGCAAAAGGACCACGGAATATTCTCTCGTTTCGTAAAAATTCATCATAGAAAAATTTGGCTTTTGTTATATACTTGTGAATTTCCTGGGCTCTTCTATCATCATGCATGATACAATTCGTCTTAGGAACATGTAACGACTTTTGCATTGACACGGTTGTAAACAGCTACAGTTCAGCAAGAACTACTGGAAGCAGTGGGAATTCGCTGCTGACACTCATTGCTCCTACTCTGGGTAGTTGTGCAACATCATAACTGCACCCATATCTCTACTTTATTTTAGCTTGCACAAATAGGAAACCAGTTGTACTGCTATGCACATTATAAGAAAAGTGAAACTGAAAACACAAATAATGTTTTAGTGAATAGAGTTGCAGTTGATAAAAGTTATCTCTGTCTATGCAGTCTGCTGGAGGCAAGGTTTGCTGGGCTAGACCATGGACCTAAAGGCACTGCAACCACAGATTGCTGATGTTCATTCCTATCACTGCAAAGTGGGCCAGCCCCAGCCAGCAGGGTTCTGCAAAGTTCACTCATCAAAGTCTGGACCGACCTGCAGCACCAGCACTGAAAATTTCTTCTTTAACAATAAGTTAGCGTACCCTCTATTCACTCTCAACAAGAATTCCCCAAAGGACACCATATCTATGGTGCTGTCCACATCCATTATTCCTAGCATCATCACCTTGTGCATGATCCATTGCAGAATATAATTTAGTCTGTCATGTGGAGTCACTATAAATGTACTATCCGCCACAAATGAAATCCGAACAGCGGCAAGCGCAGTGGTATAGTGCGTGCCACCCAGTTATTACTGTGGACAGGCGCGCGCATGTATGCGCGCCCTGTCCACGGTGACAACTGGACGGCACGCACTATACCACTGCGAATGCTTGCCGTTGTTCGGGTTTCATTTGATGCAGATAGTACATGCTCATGCCTTCTTTTTTTTGGTTTTTGTGAACATTGAGACTTGACTACCTCCTTTTTTTTTGTTTCTGTGAATGTGGATGCTTGACTTATTTTGATGCCAATTCATTGTCAGAGCAGCATGCAGTAAGTGATGCCATTCGTTGTTAGGGAAATTTTGGCATGTAAGCCAATGCTATTGTTATATTTCACCTCTGTTTATCACAGCGTATATATATTACATACAAATAACGTACTAACAAAACGAACTGAAAACCATGTGCTGCCAATACACTTTTTTTTTTAAGCAGAGGCCCAGAAACAAGTCCAAGGTCCAGACATCGTAATGAAAAGAAATATGCACTTTTTTGCTATGTGAATGTGCTGCTGCAAGAATTTTGCGAATACATGCTAAAATAAGGAAGTTATAGGGGTTACAACATCCGTTTCAGCTGGTTTCAAATTTTCGTGCGGCCTCGCCACCCTTCTCCGCCATAGGGAGGGCAAAGGCATAGCCCATCATCGTCACTCCGCCCACTTCGGCAACATGACATGACATCAGCGATACGTAATCGGCGCGTAGCCAGCGACCGAGCAGGGCACTTCACATAAGCACTTGTCATAGTGGCAAAGAAGTGAGACGCCTCTTCATCTCGGAGGCTTTCATTTTGGCAATACCGCTTCTCCCGGTAGTCTCGGGCTCTACAATAAGGCAGAGGGCAGCACAGGAAAATGAAAACTGGTATACTGCGCGGCCAAAACTGCCTCACCGCAGGGCCAAGGCGCCGTTTCGTAGGGCAAAGGACCAATCGACGAGCTCAGTGGTATGTCAAGTTGCCCATGGCCAAGTTTGATTCACTGCGAGGGGGACTGGTCAGAAGGAAAGAGGCGCAGGAATTGTTTTTCAGAATGAAGAGTCTGGGCGGCGTGCCGCGCTGTAATATTCGGGAAATGATATCGCCGTGGTCTACTGTACGAATTGGCAAGCTTGTTTGGGGTGTGCAAAAAAAAGTGTCTGAGTCTGTTTACTGGCTCTTTAAGCAGCCAATTCCCGCTGGTTGATTCCGCGAAAGATAATAAAACTTTGAATTTACTGATTTTCTTGATAATTTTTATATCATGCCCATATGACTGAATAGCGTGCAATCACAATATGTTTTCAAAGAAAAGTTTTTTTTGAACAAAGGAAAAATCAACAAGCATTGCTGGGTGACGACACCCATTTTACAATGAGTGAGTTTTTGTACATTCGCGAACATACTAACAGCAACTTACGTATTCTTAAAAATTCTCTAGAAACGTGGCGTTTTTGAAACTTAGTTGCTTTCGGGACGCAGTTGCTCCTCCTGTGAACATCATAGCTTCTTAATACTTACAACATGGATAGGCCTTTTTGTGAATAATGAGCAAATGCATTTGTATGTGTTTTTGTTTAGTATTTCTTAAAGTAATGAATTTCTTTGGGCAAAACATAAAAAAAGCTGTTGGTCAATATATATATATATATATATATATATTAAAAAAAACTGTCAATCTTGTTCAAAATCATATGGACAGATCTCGGAGGACTGCAGAATTGAATTCTGGAAAACATGTTGCATCATTTTTATCGGAACAAAATTACAAATTTTCAAACACTGCGTTTTCAGAGCGTTGTCACTGCTGCATAAAGTACATCTCTTGTTACAAGAAAATACCATAACATGCTTTTTTTTCTTTTCTCATGCTTACAAAATAACATTGAGACATTTTCGGTATTTTCGGTGAATTGAAGGTGTCCTGTAAAGGAAACGACCGTTTGAATGAACTGCATTTAGCATGCGACTTCACTTCTGTGTTCGATATCCCTCAGTCCAAAGGCAGCCTCTCCAGTCGTGCCCTCCTTTTCTGTCACCTGCTTGGTCGCCACGGAATTTATATTTGAATGCAAATTAATGCATTCTTTCAAGCTGTCTTTTTTATGTCGTGCTGAGCCAGACGTGAAAGTTTTGTAAAAAAACAAGGTCTCTTCAGGAAAGGAAACAAACTTCTAGAAAACAGTTCCCAGGAGTTTTGGTTTTGTTGGCCCACAATTGTATATCGTAAAACCATATACGATCAACGGAGTTAAAGCGTGTCGATTACGTGAAGCTCGGCGGCAGTAGTTTTCGCGATGGACAAAACACATTCTGTTTTGATTTCTCCGGTCTGCATTGGCAGACATGCCATGATTTAATGCTTTCCACAGGGGTACGAGTTTCCACCACTACTTTTATCAGCGGAAGCACTCGATCTCACAGGCAGGTCCATGGATAAGCTCAAGGTTCTTCGGCATGCCTTGCATTTGCGCGATCACTTTAATAGCCGACTGTATTGAACTACCGTGCATTGCATCCGCCCACGAACACACGCTACTCTATTTACACTAAGGCACGGTCCACTCGATCCGCCACACGATCCGTATGATGTGCGTCTAGAGAGCGGGTCGGACAGTTATGGGCGACGTAAAATGTATCGTGTAACCAATCTGCATCCCAACAATCTGTGCTGCAAATTGGCAGTGCCGGAAAAATATGCATGGCGATGGTCCTCAGGTTGTGTGCTCGCCGGTCGGCACTGTCGCTGTTTGAGATTTCTTTATTTATAATAAACAGTGTCGGAAAGCAAAACTCATCTACACGGCTTTTCGTGAAGCTTTATTGGCTTTATATTATTACATCCATTCAAAAAATAAATGCCGAAGGATTAATGGTGCACTGCCCATCTACGAGTACAGCATTGATGTTGCAAACTACCCAAATGCAGTTCATTGAAACGGTTGTTTTCTTTGTAGAACACTTTACAATGACCGAAAATTCCTCATTGCTATTTCGTAAGCCTCAGAAAAGAAAAGGCGGGCTATTGTATTTATTGTATTTTCTTGTAACAAGAGATGTACTTGACACAGTAGCAACAACATTCTGAAAACACAATGTTTGAAAATCTGTAATTTTGTTCTGATAAAAATGATGCAATGTGTTCCAGAATACCATTCTGCTGTCCATATCAATCCGAATAATTTTGACCAAGATTGAGGGGGTTCTTTTTTTTGCTATAAATTTTTATTCGCCAACAGTATTGTTCTTTTATGTTTTAAACAATGAAATTCATTACATTAAAAATTACTAGGCTAATATAAATGGACGTGCTGATAAATTACATGAAGGCCTATCCGTGTAGTAAATATGAGCATACTAAGGCATTACAGAAGTTTGCTATGCGTTCATAGAAAACATGTTAAGCCGTTCATAGGGCTGTCAGCGATCATACTGGCACACTTGTCAGCAGATGTCGTCTTGCCTTCATTTATTCCTGATGCTTACCCGCGAAGGTGTGGCCGCAGTCGTGCAAATGTCGCAATCATTAATCAACCGAATGCTGCACTTTCAGAAAATATGGAAGACCTTTCACGCCGCAACATAGCGTTGGCAAGTTCAGTGGCACACTTCATTTTCATGGCACAAAATTTTATCATGGTGCGAAGGCTATCTAACCCTTACATAAGCGCTAACCGCATAAAGAAAACCATTACAGCTTAAGCAGTCAGAAAATCAGAAAATGCAGACTCAACGAGGTATTCATCGCAGTTACCTTTTTACCATTAGTACATTTAAAGCAGGTATGTATCTAAAACGTTCGACTTATGCTTAGTCCATGCGAAGCACGTGCGGCCCAGAAGTAGGCTGAGCCAAGAAAACGCGAAGGCACCTTGGCAACTGCAGCCCGTCCTGACTTCGAGAACCTATGTCACGCTGCTGGCACAGAGTTTTCTTTTAGTCTCATCTTGCTGCTCTCTCCCGGGCTATAATTCCATTTTTATGAAGCATGCTCGCCACCTTAGTGGGGGGGGGGGATATTTTGGCAGCTGCGTTAAAGTCGGTCTTTCACCCTAGCGTACTGAACAGTAAGTGGTATGCATAAACGTGAAGTCTCATTGGAGGGTAAGCGGTAGTCGGAAGAGAGTGCATTAGTTTGGTCCTGCACTGTAAGCGGTTATGTTACAAGTGATCTGTGCTGTATATCTTAAAGCAGTGTAGCTCTAAATGTTCAGTAATTGTTTATGCCTTGCATTGAGCAAGATGAAAGTGGTCATTGTCGGCTACTTTTGTGCAGTCACACATGGTAATTCGGGCAGCACCTTGATCTCAGAACACTAAAAATCAGGTCATGATTGTTTCAAATTTAGGAGGGGAATGCGAACTAACAAGCGCTAACATTAAACTCAGCTTTTTTGTGAAACGAATGATATATATATATATATATATATATATATATATATATATATATATATATATATATATATATATATATATATATATAGAGAGAGAGAGAGAGAGAGAGAGAGAGACAGTGTTTACAGTGACTAATAGAAAAGGCAGGCACGTGCGAAATGAAGCGAAAACAGAATAAACAAGCTTGTGTTGGAACATGGTGAGTGCAAAAACAGGAGGGGCCATCGAATGCACGATCCCACACCTTCAAAAACGCCAACTCTTTATCATACAGTGAAATGGACGGCTTGATCACGCTGGAGCGTGCCTCCTGCCTCATCTGAGCCACCTTTACATTAATGTGGGTCCGGTCATCTTTGTGCTGGTACAAAACTGATGCGTTATCGAACTCAGGACGGTAACCGCACTGATAACAGTGAAGAGCCAGGAAACAATCCCTCTCATTTTGGACGTTATTTGCCTGCTCACGAAGCCGTTTGTTGAAGCGCCTGCCAGTCTGTCTGGCGTAGCAGGCACTACACTACAGAGGAATTCTGTAAACAATCCCGCACACACAGTCCATGAACTGGTTACGATTCTTCATCTTGCATTTAACTACTCCTCTTGCAACTGGGCTGCTCTTCTGCATGAGTGATACCAGCTTAGGCGGAGCCGAAAAAGCAACATGTGCACCCACGTGCCGACCGATCTTCAGTCTATGTGATAAATGGCGTTCGAGCTAGATGGCCGCGACATTCTTGCGCCTTACCATACTCTCTTGGGCCCCACCGTCTGCTGTGCAGCCTACGTTCTTCTGAGCTCTGCAGACGCTTTCAGCTACAGTAAATAGCAATGTCTCTGGATAACTCGACTTCTTGAGGCCGGCCCGCCTGTGAATTGAAGCTCATGTCAACGGCATGGTGACAAGACCTGCTTCACGCATTCATGAAGCACCTTTTGATGTTAGCCCTTTTGATGAGTTTACTGTGAGACGAGGTGTAAAGCACCATGGCTTTGCATATGCAAGTTTGGTGTTGCCAGCAAACATGGTCAGCGAAAAAGACAATTTGAGATCAAGAAACTGAAGGGAATTTTCTGCTGGCATTTCATGGGTCAAGGTCGGCGCACATTTGAGACTTGCCTTCCGTCCATGACTCTGACTCATGTAATGCCTGCAGAAAGTTCTTTTCGGTTTCATGGTCTCAAATTGTTTTTTTTTTCGCTGACCAAGTTTGCTGGCACTGCCAACCTCGCGTGCGAAAACCCTTGCTATCTTACACCTCGTGTCACAGTAAACTCGTAGAAAGGGCTATCATTAGAAGGCACTACATAAATGCCCCAGAAAGGTCCTGCCTACATAGAGCTCACAAGTACGTCGGGCGTACAGCAAACAGTGGCGCCCAAGACAGTGTGGTAAGGCGTGAAAAAGTCGAGGTCATCTTATCTGAACACCAACTATCGCAGAGACTGATAAAGATCAGTGGGCATGTGGGCATGCATACTGTTTTTTCGGCTCCACACAAGCTGGCCTCACTCTTGCAGAAGAGCAGCCCTGTTGCGAGACGATCCGTTCAAATGTATAGTGAAGCATCATAACCAGTTCGTGAACTGTAATGCAGGGTTGTTTAGAGAATTCCTCTGTCGTCGTGTGGTGCCTGCTACATCGGACAGACTGGCAGGTAGGTGCCTCAACTACCGGCTTCGTGAGCATACAAGTAACGTGTGAAACAAGAGGGATGGTTTTCTGGCCCTTCATTGTGATCAATGTGGTTGTCGTCATTAGTTTAACACATCAGTTTTGTAACGGTACAAAGGTGAATGTACCCTCATTATTGCAGAAGCCACTCGGATGAAGCGGGAGGTATGCTCCGGCGTGAGCAAACCAGCCACTTCACTGTGTGGTGCAGAGTTTGTGTTTCTGGATGGTGCACTTCACGCATGTGGTGACCCCTTTTGTTTTTGCACTTGCCATGTTCCAACACATGCTTGTTTTTTTTTGCTATTTTCACTTGGTTTGACAGGAGCTGCATCTGTACATCAGTGCACATCATGACCTTCATTGCCCCCCTTTTTTTCTTTGTTTAATGCACTGCTCACTTTCATTATGATCACAAAAACGTGCTGGTGTAATTCTATGGCTATAAGGTGTAACGCGAGCATGGCGCAGCGTGGTACAAACATAAGTTTCACGACCCATGCTGCACTATGTGTGCCTCACATGATCACAGGAGCCTCTACTACCAAACAGCATTTTCTGACCGCTTTCAAAAAGTGTTGCAGAAGCCTTTTAATGTGGCAAGTTTGCATGGATTTAATTTCTGAGCACTAATTCTTAGTCATCAAGGGTCAGCATTTCAAACCATTCCTTGTTCATGTGGCTTGATTGCAGCCACATGCAATGTAGCAGTTTCATTGCTAGTGAAACATGATAGCAGGATGCATCTTGTTATTGTTGAGACTAATTTTGTTTTAAACGCTGGCAGGATTGTTCAGTTCTGTTATACTTGTGTTTATAATGTCTGTGTGTAACACTGTGCTCTTCTCTTCGCAGCTCCGTTGACGCAACATTGTGATACACCACCAGAAGGTTGAAGAATGTGCATACCTGGCCCAGAAGCTGGCTGATGTTCACGGAAAGAGCACTTAATAAAGAAGTGTGCCATTTCAAAATAATTTTACTAAGAACGGTTAGTTTAAGGAGTCTTCTCTAAATGAAGCTCGAAGGTAGCATCCCTGCAGCTATTAAGTTTACTACTGAGTAAAAATGAATAGAGTCTGTGGGTGTATATAAACAGAAATAGCCGACACCATATGCATCACTTTTTCAATTGTTGCATTGTCACTTCTCATTGCTATTTAAACATTACATCAGCATTGCTGTTGCGTGTTGTGGTGTGTAGTTGTGCTCTTACCTGAAGCATTGCATGCTCAATCAAGAGGGTATTGGATGAAAACCTAGAATAGTTGGTATTGCATATTTTTTGCATAGTTCCTAAGGGTCACCTTTAGGACATCTCATCAACATAGTGGCATAACCAATCATGTTTGTTTGCATAATGATCACACACCTGAAGTATCACTCGATTTTTTTTCTTCCAATGTGATTATCCCACTCTGAAGTCACATTACAGAGATGGTGGTTTTGGCTGTTATAATGCCTTACGTTTTTTTTATTTTGTGAGGGGAGCCATTGGGCAAAGCAGTGCGATTGCAGATTGCTTTGTGGCATTCTGTCGTCTGTGGTATGCAGTTCGTGCATCTACAGTTAAAGGCACTCGCACAAAGCACTGACACACATTGTTTCTCGATCAGTAGCATGAGATACCCCCCTACCATGAAATAGCCGTCTGCGCATAGGGTTGCAGCAACGTGCAAAGGCAAATTTCCGGCTCTTTTAATCATGCAACCTTTGTGCGGTCACATAAAGCGCAGAAACTGGTGACATTGGGCTGTCACTGCTGCTAAATTTGCACAGGCTTGCATAAAGACTGCTTATTGAGCGGGCCTGGCCGAGTCTCCAGTACGCGGACCAGTCACATGCAGACCAGTTACAAGCAGACCAGTTACAGTCAGACCAGTTACAATCAGCCCAGTTACAGTAAGACCAGTTACAGTCAGACCAGTTACAGTCAGCCCAGTTACAATCAGCCCACTTACAATCAGACCACTTACATGCAGGCCCAAATTACGTATTCCCTTAGACCGTCAGGCTGTTGGAATTTTCGACTGGGCGCCAAGCTTTTTCTGTACTTTGAACGGGCGAGTTGTGTCTAAGAATCTCGAACCCGGGCGGAAACGGATATACCCGTGCAGAGATGAGGGGCGAGCAGTGCAGTTCAGTCACTGTAGCCAAGAAGCAAAGTGAGCGAACTCGGGCAGTCTCTCAGACAGTGTCGCCGAGAATAGACACGTAACCAGTCGACTACACTGTATCAAAAATTAGCCGAGATGGGAGCTTTTCCAGCATATGAGCCTCCAAAACTCCCGTGCCCCAGCTTTAGATGCGAAGCATCTTATGCTCGGGGCTCTGTCCGTCCCTCCCACGTCCCCCCGTCCCGCGTCCGGCCACTTTCATGAAGTAGGGAAGCACCCATTATGCGAACAAGAACACTGTAGTAATATGAAGGCCGTCAACCCTAACACAGTCATCAGCGTCATGGCCGAGAGCACAGAGAGGCTGCTTAGCAATGGCTAGGCAGGTGGTGTCTGTCGCCCAGGTTGACCCCATTCCTTGAGTCATGGCCGAGAGCCCAGAGAGGCTGCCTAGCAATGGCTAGGCAGGCGGTGTCTGTCGCCCAGGTTGACCCCATTCCTTAATCTTGCTTGCATGTGTTTGGAGGGGGGCGTAGTCCTTCCCGCGTCCCACACCACCACAGCGCATGCGCGTGCCCTCTCCCTCTCTCTCCTACGCTCACCCCCTTTCTCTCCTCTAGGAATCGTCTACGGAGCGGCCCCCCGCGTCCCACAGCGCATGCGCGTCCCGGGACCTCCCCTGTGATCTCCTACGCTCACCTCCTTCCTCTACTCTAGGAATCATCTACTCTATGGAGCGGCGCATGCGCGTCCTCTCCCCCCTTTCTCCTCTAGGAATACTCTACTCTACGGAGCGTCCCACATGCGCGTGCTCTCCCCCTCTCTCCTCTTGGAATCATCTACTCTACAGAGCGGCTCACGCGTCCCACATCCCCACAGCGCATGCACGTCCCCTCTCTCTCCTCTCCTACGGTCCCCGTGTACTGTGCGATGTCAGTGCACGTTAAAGAACACCAGATGGCCCAAATTTCCGGAGCCCTCCACTACGGCGTCTCTTATAATCATATCGTGGTTTTGGGACATTAAGCCCCAGATATTATTATTATCTCCTACGGTCCCCCCCCGTCCTTTCCTCTAGGAATCATCTACGGAGCGACGCGAACGACAGGTGGTGTGACAGCTGCATACTCCGCTGGGGGGCGCCACGGTAGTTCCGCGGTATGAAAATGTCGGCGCGCGCGCGCCTCATTCTCTCTCCTGCGCAGCGCCGCGATGAGCGCCCGGACCACTGCCGTGAAATGAGAGCGGCGACGTTCCTCCCGCTCAAGCTAATTATCTCCCCGCTGCTTCGCATCCACACATGGTTCCCTTTAGCGGGAGATGGGAAATTTTTTCACTCCGTGGTAGCGGAGTGAAGTCGGCACATGTCGTCGTAAAACGCCCCTTGCTTGATGACGGAGTTTATGAACGACATGACCTTGTTAAACTCCCCACGGAGTTGCAGGTCACGTGGGTAGAAACTCCCTATGGGAGTTTTCAAGAAGTATTTTTCGTCGTGACGTGCGTGTCACGTGGTTAGAAACTGCAAATGAGAGTTTTGAAAACCATTTTTGGTCGTGACGTGCGTGTGTGTGTGCGCGTGTGGGTCACCATGTGAGTATTTGTCGACAGACAACGAAATTATCAGTGCAGCAAGGATTTGCAACGGCCTGTTGGTGTTTAGTGTGAACGTGTCAAGGTCTTTCGCACCGCTGAGCCACTCTGGACAGAGAAAAGTTTCACTCGCGCCAGCGTCCGACCGCGAGCTGTCTGTCCGAACGGCCGTGCCCATGCAAGCAAGCACACTAGTACAAGCCACCGACACACCGCCAATACCTCGCTTCAAAGTGCCGAGTTACGAAGAACTGCGAAGGATAAGTTTCAACGGTAACAAAAGTAAGCTCTCGCGATCGTCAGCGGTTGTTTCTGGAGTTTCACTGGCTAAAACTTCGAAGCGGTACGAAGTAGGCTTCGCACGACATCGGCAACAAGCTGGCCGGCGGCCGATGTGAGAGCTGCGCCGGTGACGCGCTCGCCCCGACCGACGGCAACGGTTGCTTCTCGCAGTGTCACCGGTATTTCATCGACTGCAACTTCTAAGCGGTAAGAAGGCTGCACTAAGTTGTCGGTATCAAGCCGGCGACGTAGCGAGCTCCCACTGCTGCACCGGCCGCCGTGGCGAGCTCTATAGGAGCTCGCACCATTCACCGGCGAATCAAAGAATGTGTTTCACAGTAAATAAAGGCTGCTGGAATGAATAACAGTTAAAATTGTCTCTTCTGCGCCATGCGCCCACAGCTGTCAAACATCTAACGCGAGGGCGAGCAACGATACGAGGTAGAGGCCCAGTGAACCGCTGAACTAATATACGGCTGCCCATGCACTGCGGGCAACAGGAATCGCGACTGCGAACCGTCTCGTTCGTTGAAGTCTATCGCTCCGTAGCCTAAACTGCGCGGATAGCGGACACCTACTTTTTTTTGTGTGAGAAATAAAGACCACGACAAAAGGGCACAACAGCAAGCATTTTGTGATCGCCAGCAGTCGTTCATCGTATAGCCGGGCCGTACTCCTGGGAGAGGCCTAGCTACGGCGGCGGCAAGGACGCGGTAGCGGCGGTGCGCCTCGGTTCTTCGCCGGTGTTGCTGAATGTGTACCGCTGAAGTGCTCTGCACGGCCGCTCGGGGTTTGTGGGTTTGTGTACGATTCAGTGCATATTATGGACACACACACAGTACTGCTAATGCAAATTCAGCCCATGCGACAGAGCGCCAGCTGATAATGAAGTTTCGCCAATTAAAAAGCGGTCAATGTTTGCCGGATTTAAAATAAAAGATATGTGTGTTTCAGGGGTACCTATGATCCCATCGTATTTTTATACCTACGCCATGAATGTTTATTGCTTAATTACGCGTAAAAGAAGTGCCCACCAGAGCTACATGGGAGGTCAAGATACGGTGCCTATATATACCCGGCGACCGACGTGTGGTTGTGCAGCGCGAGTGGCGGTCGATGTGTGTTGTAATAATTTGCGAGCTTTGTGTGCATGTTTGCTTACGTGTGGTCAATGTTTAGTGCTTCGAAGCTACTTTAATTAAAGGGCCCCGTAAACCACCCAGAGGTCGAAATTCAGTTGTGGTGGGGAAGTTGTGCACGAGTGTACAACGAACACGGAGCCGTGAGAATTTTTCGAAACGGTGCCGTAATAGGGGAGTTATACGCGTTTGATCATCGAAACGCGGCGGTCGCTCCTTTCGCTCTTTCCATCGCTATCCTCAGTTGGTATCCTCTCCCAAAGCCGGTTTGCCCTCTCGCCGAGTGCCCCTTCCAATCTCGCGTGGCATACGTCACCGCCGGACGCGCTGCTCGAAACACCTTCTACTTCCGGTGTCCGCGACACCGCAGTCCGTCTGCTCCGTCGACTGCGCGCTTGTTGGCTAACCGCTGCTGCCGTGCCGGCCCGTGCTCATACGAATCGTGCCGGCATGGACCTTGTGTTGCGCGCACGCCTTCAAAGGATCGCCAACATGATGGATCCGTACGGTGACACGCCGTGCCAGAGCACCTCCGCACGGGCAACACGACGAACAACAAAGAGCGCGGCCGGCTGATTGCTGACTTACCGGAAGTCGTAGGTTCCTGTTCGACCAATCGCGCATGACTTGCGCTCTACGTCACCTATTCACTTACTGACGTCACGCGGAGGCCGGAAGGGCTCGGTAAGGAGGAGGGATTGTTTTTTTTTTTGGAATTTGTGGCGCGTCCGCGGCTTGTAGCACTGCCGCGTGTGGCATCGTTGATCGTGACGGCATTCTGCACACGATGCACGTGTTTACTTGAAATGTTTGAAAAAATATCGCAGGGGGTTTAGTGGCCCTTTAAACATTCGTTCGCAGATTGTACGGCTGCGAAAGGCGGTCACTTGCTTTTCGTTTTTGTTTTTCCATGGGTATAAAAATTTGCTCCCATACGTACCTGAAAAAATTCCCCGGTGGATGTAAATAAATACTCCCCTCAATCCATCCAAAAACGCCGTCCTTTAGGGGAGTAAATTTTTTACTCCGCCTGTAGGGAGTATATAAAACCCCCCATCGGGGCATGCGCTAGAGGACAAGTTATTTACTCTCATCTCGGCTTATTTTTGGTCACAGTGTACGAAGGGACGAATCTCTGGCCAGCGCTACAGACATCGTGATCCAAAGGACATCCTTGTTTTCGGAAGGAGTATATTCGAGGAGCGCCAGAAGATTACGCTCTAAACTCGGAGTGTGAACAAGCCTCGTGAATATGAAAAGGAACTTAATTGTTCCTGAATATTCTTTAATGCATGAACTTGCTTGTATTTATAGTCGATTATTCTTCCCGTGATTTGTTAACACCTATTTCTGAGTTCAATTGTGATAGCACCAGCGAAGTCCACATGCTAGTCCGCATATATGTCAAGTGTTTGTTACTGCCTGAATGAACAGGATATGTATTTCTGTGTTTCTCAACTGTGGGTTCTCACTCGCTTTTTGGACGACAACATGCATCATTTGGCGCGCGCACTGTTAAACTGTGCGTCCTTTCTTGGGTCGCTTCGGGGGGACCGATTCGCCACTCCTTGTAATCTGACCTGCGACTGCATACCATTCAGGTGGTGTGACATCCTAGAGGCACGATTTAATTCAGTTATTTAAATGTCTAATGGTTTCAATATACACCAAACGACGAAATGGTCCATCCTGGCCTCTGTCACGTAGGACAGAGATCGCCGTGAAGAACTATATATATATATATATATATATATATATATATATATATATATATATCTTGAGAGACGCGGTTATGCGCTGTCTCCGACACGCTCCGAAGGCAATGAGCTAAGGCAGGGAGTCTTACGCAGTGAGCTAAGCAACCCCCGCTTTCAGCTTGTCAGTACAGATCAACTTGACCTGATTAAACCCGATTCTACGAAGAACGAAAAAATTTCCATTCCCTGGCCGCTGCCTATAGAGTTCAGTGCTACATTTAACGCAAGTGCTTCTTGAAATTAACGAGTAAAAATGTAGTGATATTCTTGTAATCTTGACACGGGCGGGTTTTTCTTCGATGGTGCGCTCTAACACTGCCGTAAACGTTGACAGATTGCTCGACCAATCAAGTGTGCGGCCCTATTCATGTCTCGGATCTGAAATACTTTCATGCACGACACGATGCAGCTGCTGGGGATCCAGGCATTCCTCACCAGAGCTCGGCCAAACAGTCGCAGACACCGCCTACAAAGTGGTACAACCTGCGTACTCGGTGACGAAGGGAAGAGGGGTTTGGGAAGATGACGCTCATTCCCTCCACCTGTGTTGTATTAGATGCGAAGCATCTGATGCTCGGGGCTATGTCCGTCCCGCGTCCCCCGTCCCGCGTCCCGTGTCCGGCCACTTTCATGAAGTAGGAAAGCACCCATTATGCGAACCAGAACACTGTAGTAATATGAAGGCCGTCAACCACTACTGCAGTCATCAGAGTCATGGCCGAGAGCAGAGAGAGGCTGCTTAGCAATGGCTAGGCAGGTGGTGTCTGTCGCCCAGGTTGACCCCATTCCTTGATCCTGCTTGCATGTGTTTGGAGGGGGCTTAGTCCGTCCCTCCTTCCCGCGTCCCACACCACCACAGCGCATGCGCGTCCCCTCCCCCCTCTCTCTCCTACGCTCACCCCCCTTTCTCTACTCTACGAATCCTCTACTCTACAGAGCGGTCCCACACCCCCCCACAGCGCATGCGCGTCCCCTCCCCTATCCTCTCCTACGCTCACTCCTTTTCTCTACTCTAGGAGTCATCTACTCTACTGAGCGGCGCCCGCGTTCTACATCCCCACAGCGCATGCGCGTCCTCTCTCCTGTAGGTATCCTCTACTCACGGAGCGGCTCCGGCGTCCCACATCCCCACAGCGCATACGCGTCCTCTCCCCCCTCTGTCCTCTAGGAATCCTCTACTCTACGGAGCGGCTCCCGCGTACCACAGCACGTCCCCTCCCCCCTCTCTCTTCTCTCCTACGATCCCACCGTCCTTTCCTCTAGGAATCCTCTACGCAGCGGCGGGCGCGACAGGTGGTGTGACAGCTGCATACTCCGCTGGGGGGTGCCACAGTAGTTCCGCGGTATGAAAATGACGGAGCGCGCGCGCCTCATTCTCTCTTCTGTGAAGCGCCGCGATGAACGCCCGGACCACTGCCGTGAAATGAGAGCGGCGACGTTCCTCCCGCTCAAGCTAATTATCTCCCCGCTGCTTCGCATCCACACATGGTTCCCTTTAGCGGGAGATGGGGAATTTTTTCGTTGTCCTTCTCGCTACGCTTTAGGGTCCCTGCGGCCGGACCTGGACCATCCTTCGGGCTCGACCCCACCTTTTTTATAAAGGGGGGGCGGGGTTGTGAAGGGATGCGCCGGAACCACGCACACCGGCAATTTAAAGACAGCGCCACATGCTGTGCAGTGGCGGTGCGTGTGGCTCTCCTGCACGCTTTAAAAGTAACAGCCTGCGCACTCCTCAGCAGAGAGGTGCCTTGACTGCCAAGAAGCACGGACGCGGCCACCTGAGCTGGCCGATTGCTGATGCCCGAGATCATTGTCGGCGCCTCGCTGTCCTGTGTCCCTGGGCCAACCCTTCGGTGTGAGTCGCCATAGTTGTGAATAAATTGTTGTAATTAGAAGCCTTCGTAGACCATGCTTTAACTAGAGACAGGGACGCAGCAATGCCCAATACCCACAACGTGTCTTATTTTTTTTCACCGCCCTATTCTTGCATTCTATTTATGATCTTCATGTCCTGTTTCTGTGTTTGTACATGTTTGCTTCTTTCTTTGTTTTTTTTTCAATTTTGTGTAACAAATTCTTGTACTGCCCGACTGCAACGCGCTCTGGTCAGAGAGTAGTATTGTTGTATAAAACTAAATAAATAAGTAAATGTTATAACGCAGTTGTGAATCGCTTTTCAGGGCGTAGCACTAAAGGGGGCTGGGGTGTCGTATACTGTCGTGCGCTGTGATCGTATGATGTCGCAGTCGCTTGGCGTAACGCACGCAAAACCACTTATAGCATAGCCAGCTGTAGCACGCTGAACGTGGGCTCGCGCCATAGGGAAGTCTTCTTGCTCTGGTTCTTCGAGAGCCTTGATTATGATATTAAGTGCGGACATTACTACTCTGGCTGGGGAAACGCGACAACGCAAACCACTCATAAAAAGTGAAAGACTAAGCAAGCGAGAAATAGAAAGAGAGAGAAAGAAAAGAAAATGTGGGAAGAAAAATAGAAATAAAGACGAAAAAACACAGAAAAAAAAACAAGAAAAGAGAAAAAGAGAGACAGAGAGGACGAAAGAAAAAGAGAACCGAAGAGAAACAAAGAAGGCTGCCCAGCTCCGGCACTTTCTTCAGGCTTGGCACGACTAGGGCGAAGCTGCCTTCATTTTTTTTTAAATGCATGTTTGTTACCTTGCTTTTTAATGCATGTTACCTTGCTTGGAGGCAACTTTTGCATTTCCGTGCCATTTTTCTCTTAGCCTTGACATTGTTTTCAGAGCTTGTGTGTTTTCGCTTCCGTCTCTAAATTCCGCTTTGTGGGGCTCTGTCCTGCTTAGGCAGGAAAAAGGGCACAATATGTGCCGCTCGGCCCGTAGAAAATACTATAACCAAGGCTGCTACTGCGAACGAGGGATATGTGCGCGCTTCATAGCGGATCGTCCGTTCCAGCTGTGAGCACTTCCGAACCGCATGGGCAAAAGCGTCTGTAACAACTGTCAGAGCAGCGTAACTACACACCCATGTGGAAAGCTGCGCGCTTTGCGCTGTGATCGTACACATTTCGCTTTTGTGGGAATATGATTCGGGCAGAGTGCACAGGTCCGGGCTATGTCGGTACGTCTTCCTGGAAGTTTCGCTTGTTCACGGTGGTTTAGAAACAGATTTAATTTGCAGCATATGGCAGCTACTGGACTTCCACGTGAGACTTCATTGTAATGTGACCTGGCTTGCGGTGCCTTCGAGTGGTGCGCCTTCCCTAGAATGTGAGAGTTTCGCCCTTAAAAAGCTTGAAAAAGTGCTGCGGCCGTCGTGCACGAGCTGTCAATATATCCGGAGAGGAAAAAAAATAGGAGTATCATTCGGGGCCGATGGACCCAACGAACCTTGCGAAACAGTCTGTCCGACGTGCAGGACCGATGCTGGAGCATACCTATCATTGCCGCTTGCGCTACCTTTCTAATCGCTGCAGTAGATTCCAGCAGAGGATACTTGTACGTCCTGTACATGGACACGTACGGCATCAGCCACGGAACAGCGTCATGGCCCGACAGCATATCGATGATCACTGGGAACCTCGCAGGTGCGTGAAAGATCATTTTATTTCTACATCAGGTCGATATATGCTTCTTCAAAGGCAAAATGCAGGAATATTCCTTGAGATACTATCCGTCAACATAAGTTACCAATACTCAGGTGCTGCTAGTCAGTCTCGTCATGTTTTAGTTACGGCCCTGTGTACCGATGACACACAGGACCGCAATGAAAGGCAAAGTAGTTCTGGCAGTAATTAGATGGTTGGACATTGACTCATGCGTTTTCTATTGCATGCTCAATTTAGAGGAAGATGTGAACTTGGAGAAAAATAGGAGACCATATTTGTGTAACTCTAATCGGCACGTAGCCCTGCGAACGCTTAACATTGACACGCGGGTTTACATCGGTGATGCGAGAAAGCCTGCCAGTAGCCTGAAAACTGCCTGCCAGCGGTGGTGCAGAAAACCACGAGGAAATACTGGAGCAACCTTGAGTAGCGTATCGGCTTCTCTCATCTTTAGCTCCGCGGAAGTTGCACTAAGACATCATGCAGGAACTGGATCCCGCCAGGCATTTCACTGGATAAGCAAATTTGCTGTAGCCGAGGTTAGTTACCTCTTACAAGGCTGGTCGAAGCCATAGTGAAACTCGGAAATGAGGACAAAAAGACAAAGGTAGCATGCTCACGAAGGAGGATTGTCAAAGACTGAAGGGATCGCGATTAAAAAAAAATTGTGACCTACTTTTTCTTGCCTTCACACTACACGGATTTCGTCCACGTGAAGCACAACTGAGAGGCTTTCAAAATAAAAACACGTGGAAGCGCCTTAACGCACAGAACACTCACCTCACACGACATGGCTAAACGGCAAACGGCTGAACTATGGAGGTTCTAGCAGCCATCCGCTCGGCTTTCGGGTCGACGGCGGAAACCACATATTCCCACAGGTGACCTTGTATTTTTGCTGAGATAAACATATCCTTTAAAATGAATAAGTGCCTTTTTCACTCGGCATCGGGTTCGAACATTCGAACAGACAGCCATTGGCAAAGTTATATTCCTAACAGTGTTTTGTTACAATAGCAAATATTACAGTTGCTTAGCGTCATTAACCGCCATTATAACTAATTATATCGAACAGTGCTATCTGACGCGCATGATAGGAGACGGACACTCTTTTCTGTGCACTGATCTGTTTCGAGCGCTCAATTAGTGCCGCTGAGAGGCGCTTAAATTTCGTTTTTCATTTGCAATAAGTACGTCTCTAATGAACAAAATCGACTTGTTCGTGCCGAACGACAACAAAAATTAATGACGAAAGGCATTTGAAGCAACACGCTGAATTCACACCGAATCAGGCACAGTGTTTCTTTCTTTGATTTTTGTTTTTTTTTTGTTTTTTTGTTAATCGAACAGCGTGGATAGGAAGCGACCGAATGTCAGCGAAGTGAGGTTACAGCTGAAAACACTTTCCTATACCTCGTAAAATGGAAACAGGCGGCAGCGCACACCGGGTTGTCTAAGCTATGAGAGAGAGAGTGGCGAGTGGCGCTGAGAGCGGCGCACAAGAGATTTTGCGGCGCGCACTTTGTTCTTTTTCTCATGACTTGTGAAATTACTTGTTTCCATAGGCTTCGCAGTGACATTGCTGCAAAACAAGCTGTCTCTCTTCTCGACGACTATACTTTCGGCAACCCTTTGCGCTGGTGCAATTATAGTCGGCGCTTTTTCTCCCAACATTGCCTGGACGGCGGTGACAGTGGGTGGACTTTACGGTAAGATTTTTGTAGTATGAGACTACTTTACCTTGGTACGTTTTACATGCGTTAACCAATGATCGCGACGGGGTGTCTGCTCAAATGTGTGTCTCACATATGAGAAAACATTTGCTCTGGTTTACGGGGCATTGTTAAAAATGGGGTTAATGAACCAAAGGAATCTAAAGCTACCTATTGGACGCATACAGAGTACTGCGGAAGGAAAAAAAAACGCGTTGAATAAACAGTGGCGTAAGCACAAGGAAATGCAAACAGGTATAAACACAAAGAAATGCAAACATACTGGCGTACTAACTCAAGAACGCATTATATTGGCTAATTGTAGACAGCAAATAAGTATCTAGTCACGCCTGAAAGACCAGCATTCAAATTTAACCTTTGAAGCAAATCTGGGTGTTATCTGCCACTTCAGGTGTTTGCGCAGACACTGGGGCATATGCGCAACAGCCGCAGCTGTCCTGCAGCACAGACATTCGTAAGAGGCCTCACTTGTATAGGTGACACTGCCTTGCTAATAATTTAACTGCTGTTGCATATGCCAGCAAAGTAGACTCTTTAGTTTGTAGTGAACGACAGTGCGTAAAAACAAGGACGCAGAAAAAACGAGTGTCAACAGGGTTGCCGCTGGTTGCTACTTTGCGCCAAATTGGCTACTTTAGGACCCCGTGTGGCTTCTAAAATTTCAGGTTGGCGCCATGGCTACTTTTTGGCTACATTGAACTTCTGTTGTGGCGCATTTAGTAGCCAAAATACTTATCAATTCTTAGCATGTAAAAAAAACAAGAGGAACGTCGCCGCTCTCATTTCACGGCAGCGGTCCGGGCGCTCATCGCGGCGCTGCACAGGAGAAAGAATGAGGCGTGCGCGCTCCGTCAATTTCTTACCGCGGAACTACCGTGGGGCCCCCCAGCGGAGTATGCAGCTGTCACACCACCTGTCGTGCGCGCCGCTCCGTAGGAGATTCCTAGAGAGGACGGGGGGGAACCGTAGGAGAGGAGAGAGACAGGCAGGGGGACGTGCATGCGCTGTGGGGTTGTGGGACGCGGGAGCAGCTCCGTAGAGTAGAGGATTCCTAGAGGAGAGAGGGGGGACAGGACGCGCATGCGCTGTGGGGATGTGGGACGCGGTCGCCGCTCCGTAGAGTAGATGATTCCTAGAGTAGAGAAAGGGGGGTGAGCGTAGGAGAGGATAGGGGAGGGGACCCGCATGCGCTGGGGGGTGGGGGGTGCAACGCGGGGGGCCGCTCCGTAGAGTAGAGCATTCCTAAAGGAGAGAGGACGCGCATGCGCTGTGGGACTCGGGCGCCGCTCCGTAGACTAGATGGATCCTAGAGGAGAGAAAGGGGGTGAGCGTAGGAGAGGATAGGGGAGGGGACGCGGGGGGAGGCTCCGTAGAGTAGAGGATTCCTGGAGGAGAGAAAGGGGGGTGAGCGTAGGAGAAAGTGGGGGGAGATGACGCGCATGCGCTGTGGGACGCGAAAAGGAGGGACGGACTAAGCCCCCCTCCAAACACATGCAAGCAAGATCAAGGAACGGGGTCAACCTGGGCGACAGACACCACCTGCCTAGCCATTGCTAAGCAGCCTCTCTGTGCTCTCGGCCATGACTCAAGGAATAGGGTCAACCTGGGCGACAGACACCACCTGCCTAGCCATTACTAAGCAGCCTCTATGTGCTCTTGGCCATGACTCTGATAATTGCAGTAGGGTTGACGGCCTTCATATTACTACAGTGTTCTGGTTCGCATAATGGGTGCTTCCCTACTTCATGAAAGTGGCCGGACGCGGGACGCGGGATGGGGGACGCGGGACGCGGGAGGGACGGACAGAGCCCCGAGCATAAGATGCTTCGCATCTAAAGAAAATTCCCCATCTCTCGCTAAAGGGAACCATGTGTGGATGCGAAGCAGCGGGGAGATAATTAGCTTGAGCGGGAGGAACGTCGCCGCTCTCATTTCACGGCAATGGTCCGGGCGCTCATCGCGGCGCTCCACAGAAGAGAGAATGAGGCGCGCGCGCTCCGTCATTTTCATACCGCGGAACTACCGTGGCGCCCCCCAGCGGAGTATGCAGCTGTCACACCACCTGTCGTGCGCGCCGCTCCGTAGAGGATTCCTAGAGGAGAGGACAGGGGGGGACCGTAGGAGAGAAGATAGAGGGGGGAGGGGACGTGCATGCCCTGTCGGGGTGTGGGACGCGGGAGCCGCTCCGCAGAGTAGAGGATTCCTAGAGGAGAGAGGGGGGACAGGACGCACATGCGCTGTGGGGATGTGGGACGCGGTCGCCGCTCCGTAGAGTAGATGATTCCTAGAGTAGAGAAAGGGGGTGAGCGTAGGAGAGGATAGGGGAGGGGACCCGCATGCGCTGGGGGGTGGGGGGTGCAACGCGGGGGGCCGCTCCGTAGAGTAGAGGATTCCTAGAGGAGAGAAAGGGGGTGAGCGTATGAGAGAGAGGGGGGAGGGGACGTGCATGCGCTGTGGTGGTGTGGGACGCGGGAAGGAGGGATGGACTAAGCCCCCTCCAAACACATGCAAGCAAGATCAAGGAATGAGGCCAACCTGGGCGACAGACACCACCTGCCTAGCCATTGCTAAGCAGCCTCTCTGTGCTGTCGGCCATGACTCTGATGACTGTGGTAGTGGTTGACGGCCTTCATATTACTGCAATGTTCTGGTTCGCATAATGGGTGCATCCCTACTTCATGAATGTGGCGGGACGCGGGAGGGACGGACATAGCCCCGATCATTAGATGCTTCGCATCTAAAAACAAATATCAGGCAGGACTTCACCATCCAGAACTAGTGCATCCAAACGAAAACGCCAGCACTTATACAGCTCATAAGTTTTCGGTGTACACACGCAACAAAAAAATGAAGGAAAAGAAGAAAATTACATAAAAAGGCAATGAAGACAAACATCTGTTCAGAAACATCTGTTACTAGCGTAACATCATATAAAGTAGGCAAGATCAGCAACACGCATACATGTTGATGACATGCATGAGTAATGCAATAGATGCCATGAAAATATTTGAGGTATATGAAAAGAGAGTACTAGAAAGCGCCACATAAATTGAAACCTGTTGCGCATGCGTTATGTTACGTATACGAACCAGAATAACAGGGGACGAAACATAAAAGAAAGATAAAATTCAGTGGCTCACTCTTTTTTAAGTTTTGCCTCTCTGTATTTTTTTCTTCTCTTCCCTCCTTTCTCTTTCTCATCTTTCTATTCGCCTTCTCTAATCCCCCCAGTGTAGGGTAGCCAACCAAAAGTCTTTCTGGTTAACCTCCCAGCCTTCTCCCTTTCTGTTTGCTTCCTTCCTGCCATGAAGGATTGAACAGTTTCTCAGTTTATTATATCCGCAGATAGAGCATTCCAGTTAGTGATGGTACGTGGAAAAAAAATAGTTTTTGAAAGCTTCTGTCTTACAAGAATACTCCTGCAGTTTTTTTTTAGTGCTCGGAACAAGCTGATCGGCGATGAACTAGTTCTATGTACGCATCCTTGTTTATGTGCAGCGTGTCGTGGTAAAGTAAAAACATATACTTCAATGGATCATGCTGCCGTCTTGCCGGTAATGTTTCTAAGTCAGTTTTATTAGCAGTTCACTGGGTGACGTAAAGGAACTCTAGGGTGCCGTAAAGCAACTGTAGAGTGGACACGGGAACAGTGCTTACAATATCATGCCTAGAGAGTACTAGAACACGGCAGTGCCCGGAACGAGCCTCGAAAATTGAAGCCCAAACCGGGTCAAGCCGCTCGTGGCGCTGCGATCGGTAGTCTGCAATGTGTCGTCGTTTTAAGAGTTGCGCGCGGCTCCACCAAAGTGGTGCAGAGGTAGAATGCCCGCTTCCCACTCGAAAGGCCCGGGTTCGAATAGCAGCTGTAGATGTTGTGTTTTTATTTTTTAGTGTAACATGTTATAGTTCTACTCTTTTTCTTTGTTTCTTAAAACTAGCTTCAGTTGGTACGTATTGCTACAATGAGTAAGTTGAAATGTGATGTAAAATATAAGAAATTTGACAGTGAGCGTAATTATTTGTAGCGCCAATACACGGCCTTCAACAAAAACGTAAAGTACGCCTCCCAGATCTTTTCCAATACGAGAAATAGGGAATTTGCATCGGTTCCGTAAAACATACTCACGCAAAACGCAACTAATATCATTTACTCATGGACTACACCTATATATTAGAGCGCGCCTCATCTGCTTACTGCGCTTTTTTAGGTTTGAGTAAAGCTCGACAAGGTTTGCCATCAATACTTCTTTTCAAGCTAAGACTTTTAAACCTGGATGGTAACATGCCGTAATGAATTGAATACGTTCTTTATAACCGCTATCAGTTTGTTACTGCTAATAATCATGACTAACCTTTAACAAAGGTTCGTTCCGGTGTGCCACAGGGATCAGTATTCTCGGACCACTCCTTTTTCGAATCTATATTAACGATTTACCATATACATTGACTTCTCACGTTCACTTGTTTGCTGACGATTGCGTAACTTATCGTGAAATAACCAGTACTGACGATTCTAATGCTCTCAAATCAGATTTGAACTACATAAGTGATTAGTGTATTACCTGGCAAATGGAAATAAATATTAACAAACGTAAAATTTGGCATGCTCATAGAAATTACAGCATTATTCCATCCCACTATTTGACTAATGTCCCCTTTGATCCTGTGAATTCATACAAATACTTGGGCGTTCATATAACTTCAAATCTAACCTGGTCTCTTCACATTTGGATACATAATCAGTAAAGCTAACAGCACACTTGAGTACATACGTCACAATTTTTCTAACGCCTCATCATCCTTAAAATTACTACTTTACCAGTCCTTAGTGCGCCCCAAATTAGAGCACGCTGCTTCACTGTGGGACCCACAGAACGAAAACCTTTCGAAATTTATTCTTACTATAACCGTACTTCCAGCGTATCTTCAATGAAAGCTAACTTATGCCTTTCCATCACTAGCATCTTGGAGGAAAATAGCTCGCCTAACTTTCTTTCATACGTTATACCATCATCCATCTTTTCAAAATGACTTCATTCCACAGTCGCATTACTTTTCCTTATATTATACTTCAGCCTTCACTGTTTCGCAAGCAAATATTCGGTCATGACGTTCCTGAAAATGTAAAATGCGTTGGACTGGTTTTTCTGCGCGCGTGCTTCGAGCGCGTTTGCGTGCTCGATGAGTGTATGTATATTATAAACGTTCCCACAGATGCTACCGTCGCTGTGTCAAGTTTGCTCGCTTCTCATTGTGCAGAACCCGGTTGGTTATATCGTTCAGTGAAAATGTGTGTTTAATGATAGAAAAACGAAAAGATCGAAAGAAACATCCAAGTTTATTGAGCGGCTCGTGTCAATTCTGCACCATCGTGCGTACACGATGCTGCAGAATGTGCAATGTTTTATTCGAATGGATGCTGTCCAGATGACTTCAGGAAGTGCAACAGAACCATCGACAGCTGCTGAGAGCGTGTTCGTAGCTGCAAGATGTTGAAGACTTTTCTCGGCAGGCGCAACGCTCTCATTAATCGATTTCATGAAAAAGTAATTGTAGAAGCATTCACTGTTTCCGGCAGAACTGTTCATGCACTTGTAGTTACGTCCCATGGCGTCTGTTAGAAATGGCGCAAGCGTAAATATTAGACGAAAACTGCTCTTTCACAGAACCTGTCATAATGCAATCGAACAGTTCAGAATGTTTTATGAAGTTCAAGAAACCCGTTCTCCAGTTTAACGCTCGAAGCTTTCACACCGATACGCTTGTATAGGCCCACTTATTTATCAATAAAGCTTGCTCTTCATTTGAGAAATAGAAAAATTAAAAGATTCCTAGCATCGCTACAAACGAGCGAAGTCGCCGATGCGGCCGCCGACTGCCTTTGTTAAAGATTCGTAGTTTTTAGATAGACATGAAATATTAATAGCCGATCTTCCTAAATGACTTCTTTAACTTGCAAAAGAAGACATCGTGTGTAGTTTACATGAATTTTTTTAGGAACCGCGAAAATTTCTGATAAACAACGCTTATTTGTGCAGCACTGAAAGCAAAAAAAATTTTGAACATCTTTACTTCCTACAGCTAATGTTGAGCCCTCACCGAGGTTACCATGTTTCGATGGCCCAGCCACCACGCTTGTAATTCTATAGCAGGCGGAGCAGCACTCGCAACGCTGTATAGCGTGAGCTCATCAACCATGCGTGTTTTGCTCGCGAAGAACGTGAATGTTAAGCGGTGACCATCACATATGTAACCATCACATAGGTAAAATCGCGCGTAGTGATGAGCCTCGTTTACACTCACCTTTCAGGCGATGCCCCAGACGGCGCGTAGCATTTCGAAAGCGTAGCACTCATTCCAGTAGCGGATCACGTTTACCATAGCGCGAAGATGATTCAGTGCACCACAAGCGACAGAAATCTCAACCACGAAACGATATCACATCCACAACACAGCGCTACACCGTCGAGGCTTAGCTTGCCGCCCAGGGACATACGACGAGAACACCACGCCGCGCATTGATACTGTAGCGATACGCCAGTCTTGGCCAGCTGACCGCGAAGAAACAGAAGTGAGCCACGTGGCTCATGATGTGTGAGCCACGCGCAGGTTAGAACGCCTTGGCTCTTCACCTAGCTGGAACGCGGCACCCGCTATCGCTTCGCTTCGCCAGCGTCCCAAATAAAGCTGCGGCCACGGCACGGCCTCGTCAGCCGCCGTCTCGTCTCCTTGCTCTACAAGTGGTGACCACGGACACATGGACAAGCGACCTGCGCCGCACCGCTGCCACTGAGCTCCGCGGCCATGTTCCAGCCAGCTCACGCCTTGCAGCCGCACTTCGACCCACCGCTGCTACCGTTCCGAACCTCTCACCTGGATTCATGGTTCGAGGAGTTCGAGGCGGCCTTGGAGCTCAACGGCATATGGCTCGAAGAATTCATGTTTGAAGTACTGGAATACCATCTTCCGCGTGACCTCAAACGCCGCCTCACGTACTTCTCGTGGGGCCCTCGCCCTTATGATGATCTGCGCGACGCCTTGCTTCAGTATTACGGGATCGCACATCTTCCTTCTCCCAAAAGTGACCCCACGGCATCCTACTCGTCATCTACCTTGACGCCTCCCGCAGCTTGGCCAGTCTAGACCGTTCCCCTGCTGACAAGCCGGCTCACAGATGACGGATACCACACTCCCACGTCAACCTACCTGTCGACCGAGCGACCCACAACCCTGGAGTCTACGGCTCCCACCTCCGATGTGCCGGTTCTGCCACCTCTCTCCGTCACGGATACGACGCCGGCCACTGCACTGCGCACCATCGCATCCGCTGCAGAGGCCTGTTCTGCTGCACTGTCTGCGCCCTGGGTGATTCGACGATCACTGGCGAGCCAGCTTATCCGCCTGCAGGGTCCATGCCTGTCTCAACACCTGTGCAAGCCCGTGACACCGCTTACACCACGGACCCGGAGCCCGTTGTTGCGCTGCACGGCATCGGATCTGCCAATACATCAGCAGCTGACTTCTCGGGTACAACCGCCGAGCCTCCACTAGGGTGGCGACGACCGCGTACAACGCACCGGACCAGCCAGGATTGGAACCACTCGCGTATGCTACAAGAGCCATGCAAGCAGTAAATCAGCATGCTGCCCTGCGCGCGTGCTGTTCGTCACCGGACTCACGAGGATATTCCCCGACCACTGGCTCAAGGCACAATCCTACCGCGGAGTCTACGCCTCTGCTGCACGACACCCTTCATACCGAGCCCTGGATATGTCGTGAAATGGGAAAGGAACACTGGTATTGGTGCTCTACACATCAGCGGTCGGCGTTGCACCGACGACGACGTTTGTTACACCAGCACCGTGAACGCCGCCCCGTCACTTCATGTGCAGCCCAACACCTACGGCACGCGTCGTGCGCACATTACTACGCCACGTTCGAGCATCCGTCGGCCTGCGTCCTCATGCCAGCACCATGGACGCCGCACAAGGCGCCAATTGCCGTCAGGTCGTCGCCGATTCGCACGCCAACGTCGGGGTAAGCGACTTGCGTCACCCGCCCCTACGGACGACCACTATCGTTTCTGCCATCAGTGTCCATCCATCGCAACCCTCGACCGCTCCGCGGCTCCCAGTTCCGCTCATCGGAGCTAGGACAAGGACCCTATGCCCTTTAACCTTACGACTCGGACTTCCTTACGGACATATTTAGACCTGCCGCCCATGTACGTAGTATTGCTCCTTCTAGGCTTTTAGATGCGAAGCATCTTATGCTCGGGGCTCTGTCCGTCCCTCCCGCGTCCTGCGTCCGGCCACTGTCATGAAGTAGGGAAGCACCCATTATGCGAACCAGAACACTGTAGTAATATGAAGGCCGTCAACCCTAACACAGTCATCAGTAGAGCTGTGCGCCGCCGCGCCACGCCGCCGCCGCCGCCTGTTCTTGCTCACGCCGCTCGCGCCGCCGCCGAAGTCGCGAGAGTGACCACGCCGCCGCCGCCGCCGCGCAAAAATTGCGGCGCGCCGCCGTTAGTCTGTTACTTTTTTACCCGAAAGGGGAATCTGGATATAAAATACATCACTTCACCGGGGGAGCTCTTCTCGATGAGTCCATGTAATGGACTCTCCATTTCAGCCGCCGCTGATTGGCGGTAGCTCGGCCAGCAGCGCACCATCTCTTTACGGTTTTCCTCTTCAACATCACTTTGAGGTCACAAAGTCTTCACAACTCTCGACTCAAGTTAGAGGAACGGAGTGCGCTCAAACTACAGAGGGGGAAAATAGGAGAGAGCGCGCCGAGCATCGATAAGACAACCTCCTCTGAAGCCCCTACATCCTAGGGCTCGTTTTACAATCCCACCATGCTCTTGTTTCTTTTCCTTTTTCTAGGTGAGCTCATGAGGAAAAAAATTCACGACTGCGCGCGCCTAGCGTCCATAAAGCAACCTCCTCCGACGCCGCTCTCCCCTTGTGCTCTATGCTCTGGTCAAAGGTCTCAGCATGCTCCTGTTTCATTTTTTGTGGCTGGGGAGTTCTCGACGTGTGCCCCTAGTGGACAGCTTGTCCTGTTTTGGCCGCAATTGATTGGCTGGAGTTCGGCGACCAGCGCGCCGCCTGTTCCCGGTCTTTCTTCCGCAACGTCGTTTAAATGTCACGAAGCTTTCACATCTCTCGACACTAATGAGGTGGACGGAATGCGCTTCAACGCAACGAACGCGCAGCTACCAGACATCTGCTTTTGTGCGTACGTCTCGGAGGCCGTGCATAAATTCTGATCGCCTTAAGCCAGGGGTCGGCAACTTTTTCAGGTGGATGGCCAAGTTGCTTGAAGTCGACAAAGCGGGGGGCCGCATGGCAAATCAGGGGAAGGGGGGAAGAGGCTTTGCAGGCAAACAGCAATGGGGTGAATTGATAATAATGTACAAAACTGTGTTGGAAATCATGTTTATTTTCAGCGCGCATGTCACTAGATCGAAATTGACAAACATAGCCTACAAGCGAAAATCTCATTTTAGGTCAAACCTGTCATGTTGGCCTTCGGATTGGAAGTCTAGTCGCACACCTTTAGGGGCTAGCTGGTGCGTTCTTTCAAAAACTGAGCATTGCGCAAAAAACACAGCACACGAAAGACAGAGACGACGACACCTGCGCAAATGTCATCGTCTCTGTCTTTCGGGTGCTGTGTTTTTTGTGCAATCCTCAGTTTATTAAAGATAGGAAGTGGTAAAAAAAGGGAGGGGGGGGTAGTTGACGTAGTGCCGGGGCGCGTAATACTGCCCCTCGGGCCGCATGTGCCGACCCCAGACGAAAGCCATTGAATTAGGTTTAAGGCCTCCGCCTGTTGGTACGCATTCCCTGCATCGTTCTCAAGTATCTCGGACACATTCATAGGCAACTTAAGAGTGGAAAAGTTGCTGTTTCCGTAAATTTCTTCCAGTGTCTTCTTACGCTGGTAATGTGCTGGCGGGTTCGGTTCATCAACGTGGTCATGAGCAAACATCACGGCTCATAGCTTTTTCGAGCAACTGAATGCGCTTTGCAGAAATTGACTGTGGACATCTTCTATAGATGGCCACATCGAGAATAGTTCCGCGGAAGTTGTATCTTCCGCGGAACAGTCTGAAGAGTGACCGGACCTGAATTCTGCGGCGTCCTCCAGCTTTAATGGGGCGACAACCCAACTCGCTGGATAACGTATTCGTGGAGTCTTTGATGAACTACATTGTGCATAGATAAGTGAAATAGATAAGTAATACATATCGATGGGTTAATCCACTTTTTTTTCCTTTCATTTTTACTCGAGTAAGTCTATAAATAAATAGAGAAGTAAAGGCAATGAAAACCTTAGAGTAACCATTATCTGAGCTAGCTCGTAGGAATTCATGTTAAAACGACACGACGTGAAAACGTAGACACAAGAGTGAAGTCGAGAGAGTGACCAGTTATTTTTCAAGTAGACCATCGCGGGCAACTGAGTGATAGGTATCGCCTTTTGCCTGGGAATGCACAGCTAAGTATTTTAAGTGCTGAACACTTTAGGGGCCCGGGCTGTCGTATGCTGTCATCGTATGCCGTCATCGTACACTGTAATCGTAAGCTGTCGTAGCTTGGCGTAACGCAGGCAAAACCACGAAGCGCATAGCCATCTCATTTGAGCGTGCGATCGCGCCAAGGAGAACTCTTCTTCCTCTTCTTTTTCGAGCGCCTTGACGATATTAATTTCGGAGCACCTTAGGCGTCCGGATTGTCGTATGTTGTGTATCGCCGCTCCGCGTAAAACAGACATAACCACGTATAAAAATAGGAAAAAAAGAGGAAGCAAGCAAGAAACAGAAAGGAAGAGAAAGAAAGGAAGAAAATTAGAAAGAGCAAGAAAGAGAAAAAAAACTAGATAAAGAGAGAGGAAGAAATAAGTAGAAATAAAGAGATAAAAAAGGCAGAAAAAAACGGAAAAGACAGAAAAAGAAAGCAAGAGCGGAGGAAAGAAAATGAAAACCGAAGAGAAACAAGGAAGGCTGCCCAGCTCTGCACTACCTTCAGGTTTGGCACCCCTGGTGTGAAGCTGCCTTCATTTTTTTTTTCTGTTTCTTTCTTTTTTTGTCTACCGTCTTTTCCGCCATGTACGATTTTTCAGTTAGCTGTGTTTGTGGTGTCTTGACTACTCATGTTTCCGTGTTTGCACACCCCGTCTTTTTAAGGGCCCCAAAACAGCCTCTAAAAATGCAAAATCCAGCGCATTATTCTCTTTTCGCGTTGCTCGTTTTTTAGGCGCTCTTCATGACGCCAGAACGTTGCATCACGTGACATGATTAGGACGCATACTGTCGATTGGTCCATATACGAGAAATATCAGTTGTGAATTGTCTCCTCTCCTGTTTGCATGGTATTCGCCCAGCCGTTCTTCCTCACCTCGCATGATTATCGTGCGCGATGAACTGATTTCGCTCCATTTTGGGAGTTTCCGATTACGCAAGCGAAAATGACAGCGTGTAGCCGACTAGCTCGAAATCCCGATAGGCTCCACGCTTAGCGCTAACATTGTGCACGTGCTTCCTGAAGAATAAGTGTCGAGAAGATATCGCCTGTAAGAACTGTAGTGAAAGTGAGAACGAAACCAATGGAACAGACATCGAATTATTTGATTCGTCCAACGGACGAACTCTTTACAGCGAAGAGGATGTAGCTCTCCATAAAAAAAGGCCAGCCCGGATCCACGGTTTTTGTATATTTTTTCGCTGCGATAACGATGGAATGGACACTGTGTACAGGTTTTCGTCGTCGCCGTCATGTTCCGTATAAAGTCCAAATCAATAACTTTTGTGCGCGCATCGTATGATGTACTCGGGAGTAAAAGCTCGCGAGCGCTAGCGAGGAACACGGCTGAAGCATAGATGAAACAAGCTGCCCATCTCCGTCGCACGGAGGGCGCAGGCGATAACAGGGCGCATACGATAACATCACTCCGCGTGCGAGGCCTGCCGTCGCTTGCTCCTCAACCAGAAAGCAAACGCCTTGTCCGTCTATCGCTGGGCGAAGGAGTATGAACGGACACCGGGCTAGAGGGACTGCGTGGCTGGAGCCGCCACTCAGAACTTTGACTATAAGAGCGTGGTCGCATCATCAAACGGCTCGTATACCTTTCTACTTTCGAGCTACTGATACGAAAAACTGCACGAAAACCTCTTCTTTCCCGGAGGCGGCCGCATTCCCTTACACCAGCGTTTTGCAGTTAAGCTAGATCAGATGAAAAAGTTTTTTTTTAATATGTGGGGCTTTACGTCCCAAAACCACGATGTGATTATGAGGGACGCCGTATGGAGGGCTCCGGAAATTTCGACCACCTGGTGTTCTTTAATGTGCACTGACATCGCCCTGTGCGCAGGCCTCTACCATTTTGCCTCCATCGATATGCGACTGCCATGGCCGGGATAGAATCCGCGAGCTTTGGGTCAGCAGCCGAGTACCCTAGCCACTGATCCACCGAGGCGGACCGGTAGGAAAAAGAGTTAGCCGCTAGCCTTAGTTCGTTTTAACATTACGACATGTTGTTATCGCATTCACTGCTTCACCCTTTCGGAGAAACAGATTTTTTTTTTAAATGCGAAGCATCTTATGCTCAGGGCTGTGTCCGTCCCTCCCGCGTCACGCATCCGGTCACTTTCATGAAGTAGGGAAGCACTCACTATGCGAACCGGAACACTGTAGTACAATAAGTCCGTCAACCACCGCCACAGTTATCAGAGTCATGGCCGAGAGCACAGCGTGGCTGCTTAGCAATGGCTAGGCATGTGGTGGGTGCAAGCAAAGAATAACACGCACTACCGGTGGTGTCTGGCGCCCACGTTGATTCCATTCCTTGATCTTGCTTGCATGTGCTTGCGGAGGCTTTGTCCGTCCCTCCTTCCCGCGTTCCACACCCCCTCTCTCCTCTGCTACGCTCCCCCCTTTCTCTCTTCTAGGAATCCTCTACTCTACGGAGCAGCGCCCGCGTCCCGTTGACTCAATTCCTTGATCGTGCTTGCTGGGGCTTTGTCCGTCCCTCCTTCCCGCGTCCCACACCCCCCACAGCGCACGCGCGTCCCCTCCCCCCTCTCCTATCCTACGCTTCCCCCGTTCTCTCCTCTAGAAATCTTCCACTCTACGGAGCGGCGCCCGCGTCCCACACCACCACAGCGCATGTGCGTGCCCTCCCCCCTTCTCTCCTACGTTCCACCCCGTTCTCTCCTCTAGGAATCCTCTACTCTACGGAGCGGCGCGCACGACAGGTGGTGCGACAGCTGCATACTCCGCTGGGGGGCGTCACGGTAGCTCCGCGGTATGAAAATGACAGAGCGCGTGCGCCTCATTCTCTCTCCTCTGCAGCGCCCGGGCCGCTGCCACGAAACGGGAGCGGCGACGTTTCTCCCGCTCAAGCCAGCGATCTCCCCGCTGCTTCGCATCCACACATGGTTGCCTTTAGCGGGAGATGGGGAAATCTTTTCCAAAGGACAAATTTTTTTCAAGGAACAAATTTCTCACCCCGCCAAGTCTTGAATATCGACTCTACCCCCCCCCCCCCCCCCCGCGCGCCGCCGGTTCGATGAACCCCGCGCCGGTGTGACGCCGCCGCCGAAGGTGGAAACACCAGCGCGCCGCCACCGCCGGCGATTTTGCGACCGGCGCACAGCTCTAGTCATCAGAATCATGGCCGAGAGCACAGAGAGGCTGCTTAGCAGTGGCTAGGCAGGTGGTGTCTGTGACCCAGGTTGACCCCATTCTTTGAGTCATGGCCGAGAGCACAGAGAGGCTGCTTAGCAATGGCTAGGCAGGTGGTGTCTGTGGCCCAGGTTGGCCCCATTCCTTGAGTCATGGCCGGGAGCACAGAGAGGCTGCTTAGCAATGGCTAGGCAGGTGGTGTCTGTCGCCCAGGTTGACCCCATTCCTTAATCTTGCTTGCATGTGTTTGGAGGGGGGCTTAGTCCTTCCCGCGTCCCACACCACCACAGCGCATGCGCGTCCCCTCCCATCTCTCTCCTAAGCTCACCCCCTTGCTCTCCTCTAGGAATCATCTACTCTACGGAGCGGTGCATGCGCGTCCTCTCCCCCTCTCTCCTCTACGGAGGGGCTCCGGCGTCCTCTCACCCTCTCTCCTCTTGGAATCATCTACTCTACGGAGCGGCTCACGCGTCCCACACCCCCCACAGCGCATGCACGTCCCCTCCCCTCTCTCTCCTCTCCTACGGTCCCCCCCCCCGTCCTTTTGTCTAGGAATCCTCTACGGAGCGGCGTGAACGACAGGTGGTGTGACAGCTGCATACTCCGCTGGGGGGCGCCACGGTAGTTCCGCGGTATCAAAATAACAAAGCGCGCGCGCCTCATTCTCTCTCCTGCGCAGCGCCGCGATGAGCGCCGGACCACTGCCGTGCAATGAGAGCGGCGACGTTTCTCCCGCTCAAGCTAATTATCTCCCCGCTGCTTCGCATCCACACATGGTTCCCTTTGCGGGAAATGGGGATTTTTTTCTTTTTTGGTCCTCTTTAAGATCGGCCTAAGCGCTAGGGGGGAGGGGGGGAGCCCATGTAGCGACACGCCAGTCTTGGCCAGCTGGCCACGAAGAAACTGAAGTGAGCCACGTGGCTCATGATGTGCAAACCACGCGCAGGTTAGAACGCCTTGGCTCTTGACCTGGCTGGACGCGGCACCCGCTATCGCTTCGCTTCGCCCGCGTCCCAAATAAAGCTGCGACCACGGCACGGCCTCGTCAGCCGCCGTCTCGTCTCCTTGCTGCACAATACAATTTGGGCGCGAGAACTTGTTTGTTTTGTTTTGATTTTTTTTTTGTTCGGGGGGGGGGGGGGGGGGAGGCCTTACACATGTGCTTATTTTTATGCTATATAAACGATATGACTTTACTCCTGGCGTAGTTGCTGTAGCTGTCATGACCGTTTACACTAAAATAAAGTGTTAACAGTAGACTAAGGTGGAGCGTTGGGCTAGTTGGTGCTGCATATTTTCAATGTTTCACAGCGCATGGAACGAGGACAAACAAATATGAGACATACAGAGCTCTGAACTTACAAGTGGCTTTTACTTTCCTGCCACAGCAATATATATGCTCATTTCACAGGAAAAAGAAGAAGGAAATACAAAGCGGACGAGCTATGCAAAAGGTGGTCAAGGCAATAGCAACCGATCATCGATATCGCTTGTTTTACGATAAAAATGCGCATTCCTTGCTCGAAAGAGCAAGCGAAGCTACACTGATACACTTTTTATCACGTCTCAGGATTTCCTGGGCTTCTGTGATCTCACGCGCTGTCCTGTTTTTGTTTCTTGCGAGCACACGTGTGTGATTCAAAAGGGGCCGGCACCCACAATCGCGACAATGAATTCCCAAATGCCCACTGATTGCTCTATCTACATTGTACCTGTGTTCCTTAAGACGTTCATTGAGGCACCTTCCGGTCTGACCGACATATTCACAGTGACAAGATAGCGGTATGCAATAGACTACGCATTCTTCACATGAGACGAACTTATCTTTATGCTTGTTGGTGCACACTTTTTGGGGTCTTGCGTTAGAATTCACCTGACAGCACATTTTTAGAAGGTTTTCGGGGGCTGAAAAAAGATTTACACCGGCTCGCTTGCCAACACGCTGTTGGCAAGCGAGCCGGAGTAAATGTTTTTTCAGCCCCCGAAAAACTTCTAAAAATGTGCCGTCAGGTGAATTCTGACGCAAGACCCCAAAAAAGTGTGCACCACCAAGCATAGCGAAAAAAACACACGCTTCACATTTTGTATGCTTTACGATTTTTCCCCTAGGATTTTATTGCACAAACATAACACCACTATTGCGAGACAAGCATTGTCGCGACAATGGAAGAATTATCTGAAATTGTTATGCGGTACATGAGAACATCAAAGAACAGCGGCGCTGTCTTCTAAGCAGTCTTCATAGACTTGGAACTTGGGCGACACGCCGCACACCAAATCGAACACAAAATCACAGCACGGGATGTTTTCGCCAATTGCGCTTTTTGGCTGCCACAGGGCGCAGTTTTTACCTGTAAGAAACGACACACCATGTGAACACTTGAAAGAGAAGTCAAGAAAAATCGGTTTGTTTTAAGTGCTGTCAAAGTGAACATCTAGGCCGTATTGGTGGTTTACGTAGATAGGTGCGACTTCACTCGCCTGAAAATTACAAGTTTATACGTTCGTGTCTAAGATAAAAGAGCTAACTGTTGAAATTACACAAAAGCGCTTATAAGGCCGCATGCACTTTTTTACGACAAGCTTTGACTTCTCGGAGTTCAAGTGGAATGAAGCGGGATCTCGTGGCGCACAAATGAGAAAGGTAAACCTTGTAGAGAGAAATTTCCAAGAAAGCTTGGGTTAATGTCACCATTAGAGAGGCCTTAAGCAGATAAGCAGCAAAGTAAATGCAAAATCATGCCGCCGCTGTTGTTTCGACAAATTCCTGAAGAAAAAAAGGTTGGCGCGGAAGAATACACATTATAAGGGCTGAAACGTGTGTCAGATTTACACGATTGACCTCGCCAGTAAAAAGCTATCTTCCCACTAGTAAATCTATAGACCTTCGAATGCTGGACGTTTAAATGAACCGATTTCGACACGTAGCCGTAAACAGTGGAAAAAAGCACCACTCTCATCAAGTAACACTGTCAACCACTGTTCTAACAATAAAAAAAATCATCTCTCACAGGTCTTGCACGATTTAGTTTACTGCGTGGTTTTTCATGGCCACAGAATATGTTGACGAGCGCAAAGCTGACGAGAATTCGCCTGTCCCTATATATAGTTCACTGGAAGATGCCCTTGTATGAATTTAGCGATAGTGAAGATTTTTTAGCTTGGCGGCACCACGTAAGCGACGTTTGGCGCGCCTTGCATTCGGCCCAACATTTTCATTCATCATATGATGGAAACCTTCTAGCGCGCGAGTATCTCCATATGCAGCGCCACACAGGATAAAAGATACAAAATATTCCAGCTCACTTCAGGCAAGCCTTCAAAATTCAAACATGCATTACGAGAATGCGACCAATCGAATATTTCTTCCTGGCCTCTATGGCAAATGTGAGACATGTTAGCAAAAGCTTTTTGTTCATTTAGACATGTGTTTAGAACCTTTATTGCACATTTTTAAGAACAAAAATATAAATAAATTTGCCGAGATCAATAAAATATATCAAATTACTTCCTCTCGTGGTGATAGTTTTCAGGCTTTGAACTTTTTCGCGACGTACAGAAAACACATTAAGAAAAAGTGTCACATCACTGGGCGCATGCAAGTCGCGATTGCAATGAACTCAAGATTGCTATGAGCCTGAGGAAATCGTCCACGATGTGCGCAAGCAATCGAAAGACCATCTTTTGCGCATACTGCATCAGATTTGAGGCGTTATCCGGCCTGTTGAAGAAAAATAATTCTCGTGTTGCCGAAATTTCATGTTGTTCACACTACTTTCCCACAGTGCCTTCATGAAGTGGCATATTATTCCAGCGCCGTCTAAAGTGTAAGCGAAATCCTTCATAAAGCGCCGCCTACCAAGCCTGTTATCGCGGCTTGAAACCACCGTAACTTCGGCTGGCGTGGAGTTTTTGTGTTTATTTGGTCTATTTGTGACCCCGCGGCGTCCAGAGGTAAGCCGAATTGCATTCCATGCCCCTGTGTCATGGAGGTCACATTCTCCAGTAGGAACGTGCTATCAAGTTTACGTCTACAAAAAATTACGTGCGTTCATCAAAATTCGAACCTAACTACAAGCGCACAATACCTGTTCCGGGCACATGATCACCTCATTGAATATGCGGTGATGGCTTATGTGATCATGTCGATTCTTGCAACTTTCTGGTGTGTTTGTATCTATTTGTATTGATAACCTGCGCGACAGCTACGCTCCTCACTGTAGTATTAAAAGTGGGAATGCATTTCGCGGTGCACTTTTTATACATATAACATTTTCCTCCGTGCTACCTCTTCAGTGGGTAACATGCAGATTACGCTTAGCAACTATGTAAGAAGCATGTTCAGATTTGGGACAATTACTAATGCGTACAAGTGACCATGTAGCTTAAGAATGCGTTAATACGGTTTATGACTGGAAATAAAGCACCCAGTCATTGTGAGTGTAAAGGTGCCATAGAAACATTGCTGGTTGCACCGGATACCCGCACTTATTACATCCGAAGTCGGGGTGGTCGTTCACACGTCAGCGTAGCTGCAATATCATATTTCAATTTAGTTTTGAAGAGAAGCTGTTATTGACAAACAGGAGAAATGCAGAATGCGAATCGTGCTTTGGCAAGAGAGGATAATGTAGAAAGCGGATGCGTCTTAGCTCGGATCCAGTGTTAAAATTGAAACAATCCGTAGAAGTAGCCTAAAATACTGTTGACAAGCGTTGCATCGGATACAATTACCAAGGTAGTACCTTGTTTTGGTATCAAATACTACCGGCTTGTGTTATGTCAGCAGTAGAATAAGTTTGTATAAAAATATGATTACATGAAATTACAGAGGGCGTGCTTCAATAAATTGCCTAAAGCACGATACAGCCATAACACACGCCTTAGTCAGAGATTCTGGGTTAACGTTGACCATCCTGGTAGTTACTTGACATGTACTCAAGCCCGTGTACACGTATTTCAATAAAAATTCTGCCGAGCATAATTCATACATAATGAATTGTGCTTTTAAGGTGAAGACTTCAGCGCAATCCCGGACAGACCACAAAGAATGGATGAGACAAGCACCGACACACTGCTTGTCGCATCTATTCTTTGTGGTCCGTCCTGGTTTGCGCTTAAGTTTTCGCCTTAAAAGCTATGTGCACGGATGCTCTTGCATTTGGAGCTGATCTAAATGCGGCATGCGAAGTCGGGAATCCATCTTGCACGCTCAATCTTCGCAGCTCGGCACACTACCTTGTAAGCTACAATCGTGGATAAGAAACAAATTGGAAAAAATGTTCACCGAACCCTCGTCATAACAATATACCTACAACACAAACCTCTTGCTCTGTACCCACCTCCCGGGATGTAGCTGTGTCGGAACACTTGGCACTTGCTGCAGTCTCTAAAGGCAGTCGTTAAATTGAAGTTCAGTGGAGGTAGACTTTTCAGTGGCTCCAGAGGCCCTGTCAAAAGGGAAATAATTATGGCGATGATTATTTTCCGCAACTTTGATCTCGGAGTATTTTCAGAAACAAAAAAGGCCAACACTTAATTTGTTTTAATTGAAAACTGAAGTGTTAGAAGAACGTCGGAGTGTCGTGGCCGTCCTTTCACTGACGTCGGAGGAACGTCGGAGCGTCGCGGCAAGTCATGTCACTTACGCCAGCGGAAGGCCTAACCTTTCCGTGTGGTGTTTGGTGCTTATCTGTTTCTTTCGAGCTGTGCAAAAGAAAATCGCAATATCAAACTTTTCTTTCTTTGTGCAGCAGAATACTCGCGGGCAGTCATTGCGGCGCTTCTTGTAGAAAGGCGAAATAATTGTTCGCTCCTGTTGATAGACTATAGAAACGGAGAAGCACCACACATCGCACCTAAAGAATATTCTTAACTTGTGCGTTTCAGAATGCTTGTTGATTTTCCCGACCACGGTCTACTTCAACGCACCTTCATTCAAATTTATTTACTTCCTTATCGCGTGTAGTTCCGGTATGACGTAACAGAGACTGCGTTTTCCTACGTGCCAGGCGCGATCAGTTTCAATTCCGCCCTTAAAATTCGATGATGAATATCTCAAATATTCTGCAACTTTCGTCATTTCAAAAAATTATGTGCCGGAAATTAGCATGCACTACAACATTTTAATACAAGCAAACGCCCTCAATTAAATAATTTAAAAAATTAGGCAGATCCCAAGTACCATGGGAATCGATGTTATGCGAAGCATACGGTGGTAAGGTGAGTGGGCTGTAATATTTTTATTGAGCTAAACGTCACGAAATGACGCTAAAGATATGTAGAAATGTATGCACACACATATGTTGAACAGTCGCATATGTTTCATATAACCAGTTATTTACAGTTGCGTAACGGTGCCAACAGACACATGGGTATTACAACACCAGAGGCGGTATAAGCTGATATGTAGCGCTTGTGCTTGCGAGGGTGGTAGCCCTGGATAGTGCTACGTAAACAAACTACAGTGGATGGCGCTTAAGTATACAATTGACGTTAACGCAACATGACGCCTTCATCATAGGAGTACATATGTAATATTTTTTAAATCATATAGCCAGCACCGCAGTTACAATTGACATTTCACCAACATTACGCCTGCATAGGGTCCTTCTTCCAAAGCAGTTTAGAGACCTGACGTGGCTATGTGGTAGAATACTTGATTGCCACGCAGAATGCTTGGGTTCGATTCCTGCCGGGTTCTGATTTCTATTCTTTGCATTCGTCGGGTCAACACCGCCGATGTCAGTTTTTCTTAACACTCTGGCATCTAAACGAGCAATGTTTGGCCTCGCCGTTCCTGGGTAGAAATAAACTGTCAATCACCAGTGGCGCATACCCCCCTATCGCGGCCCGCGGTATACGGCAAAGTGCCACACGTGTCTGGAGAAATGAGTTTGACGACGTACGCGACGGGATTTTCACGTTATTCAATTCCCGATCAGCCAGACAAATTAGTCAAATCCTCTTACCCTCCCACACTAACTTTGGTCGACCTCAAGTTAAGGAGGTGATCACGAGAGCACCCAGACGTAGGCGAATAGATAGATAGATAGATAGATAGATAGATAGATAGATAGATAGAAACTCTCAAACTGCTTGCAGTACGCAAGGAAATGCTTCGCATTTAAAAGTTAATTAAGGAGTGTTTGTAATGAATCTCGTCATTGTTATTTTAGTTGTGGCAAGGTATTCCTGCCTTGAGTTAGAGTGCATGTGCGAAAACGACAGAATTTTGACAAAATTTTGTACAGTAAACAAACACCATGTGTATAGGACGTCTACACTCTGTCTCCTAGTGCCTGGTTACTGCGGAGATGTCGACCGAATTAAATGCTTTCTCGTAATCTATGATGGCTCTACAGTGTATTTGTTTATATTCCGCTCATTTCTCTAACACATGATTAATAGTGTGATTATGGCCTATTCGCAAATAGCTTGTGCGGAATCCTGCTTGTTCTTTTTTTGGTTGATTGAATTCTTGGGACGTTAATTTTGTTGGTGTGGACAAGGTATTCGTTAGTGAATATCTTGCAGAAAACACACAGTAAGCTGATCGGCCTCTAATTTTCCAAGTCCTTGACGTCTTCGTTCTCATGCGTTAGTATTATGCCAGCATTCTCCCACGATTCTGTTGCGCTCACAGTTAAGGGACGCTTTCTATACAGGGTGGCCACCTTTCCTTGTACCATCTCGCCCCCCGTCTTTCAACAGATGTGATGCTGCCAGATTCGAAACAGCGGCCTTTCGTCCTTGCATCTCCTCCAAGACTTTCTTTACTTCCCTGTAGTTACTGGGAGGGGGGGAGGGGAAGCATTCGTTTGCGCTATAAATCCTTGTTTCATTCGCTGCCTTGTTGTCCCGGCTACTGTACAGGCCTCTGTAGTCTACCTTAGCTACCTTATTCCTTGAGCTATTTTATACATATCGGTAGTGACACTGCCGTCCTTCTTTTAACAGCGTAGCTGTTCAATATCGAGTTTAATCGCTGCGGACAGAAGTAGTACAAGCACCCCAATTCACCACTGGTCCACTAAGAATGAATAAGTCTGGAAAAGCGTAATGTGTCACGGGGAGAGGAAGAAAAGAGAGAGAAAGAAAAAATATGGATTATCCCTCTCTCAAAGGAATTGGTATAACACGAAAGTGAAATGTGTCTTCAAACAGGTAGCTGAGCGTTTCTTGTGCATTGTTGCGCCACAAGGGCGAAGGAATGAATGATAATGTCACTCCAAGAACGGCAAGCAGCTCGAAACTTGCAGCGCGCTCCTCAAGCTGAAAGGAAACAGGAAAAGAACATATACAGGACGAGCATGGACTAACAACTGTCACAGCCTGACACTTAAAGCACTCTGCTCAAACACAAAGAAGTACGCATGAAACGAACGCACAAGTATACGCAGGACGAGCGCGAACAAGCAACTGTCACAATTATTATTTCTTTGTGTGTGAGCAGCCCGCTCCTTTCACAAACGCGGCCGCTGCAGCGAGTGAAGTAACATTCGCGCTCCTTTTAACATCAGCGCAAACCGGCCGTGAAAGCACAAGACGTACAAACCACCCCCCATCAGGAGATAAGCGCGCGCGCATCGAAACGAGTGGGGCGCTGACCTTTCAAGCGTGCCCTCCGCGCTCTTCGCGCCATCTCGCTAGTGATAACGAAAAACACGCTGAAGCCACCGAGCTCTGAGTACCGAAAACGGTAAATGGTGTATATAAATAGCTCGCCGTTAGAAAGCTCCAGAACATACGCTCTATGGCCGAGTCGATTCTCACCGTGCGCTGAGTAGCGAGGGGTCATAGGTTTGACTCCCGGCGACGGAACTATTTCGTCTAGTTTTTTTTCTTTGCCATTGGTTAATATGTATTTTACAACGTCGTATCCGTGACGGAAATACGTCAGTGGGTCCTTGGTGGACTCCGGCATAAAACGTCTTCGTGTTAAAAAAGGAAACGAGAGAAAGAAACAGATTGTGGAAGACATTTGGTTAGGAGAGGAGGAAGAAAATTTGTATGACCTCATTTGCACCGAAGCAGACCGTGCCTAGCAATGTGATGCCACCAGCTCTGCTGTTTAACCAGCCTTCGCGATGTTCAGTAAATGAACCGGCTTGCAATTATCCTGTGCACACGTCCGGTTTTCGCATGTGCCCAGTTTTCGCTTCCCGGCATTCAGGCTTGGCCCAGTCTTTAGAGTATATTCGATTTTTTTCATATTGTACCTGCTTATGTCACCTACCTTACGCCTATTGATTAGATTCAAGAGCTCTGTCCCTTGTGTTTTGTCGGTTCAGCTTGAAGCTTTTACGCTTTCACGTTTCGTGTAATTTTCTTCTCATGGGAGAGCTTGCCATTGTCCTGTTCAACTACCGTACCTCTGACTTCTATTACACATTCCCAAATGATACTTGCCATATTACAGTTCACTGCGTCAAAGCTATAGTCGGCTGCCTTGGTTAGAGCCTAGTATCTGTTCTGGGGCGAGATCATGAATTTTTGTAATCTCCCTCTCAGCGCTAACTTATTAATTGGCATCTTGCGCACCAGTTCTTTCAGTCCCTTTCTCATGTCTCGGCGAAATTAAGACGTCACCATACCACGGTAACTACATCCTCCCTTGCCAAAACCCTCCACAACCTTCACGATACCACGGTATGCGCACAGCAAGAAGCCTATTTCATTTTTCGTATCGACAGCAGGACTCCTCCATGTCCACTTTCAGATCTTCCGTTATCGGTAGGAGGTATATAAGATCCATAAGTTATTGCGTTCGGCAAACTCTACTAATTCTTCTTTGCTTCTTCTAGAACCGGTGCCATATTCCGCCCACTTGCTTGGTCCCCAGCCTGCTTCTTGCGTACTTTGGCATTGGAGTCACCCATGAGTACAGCATACTGTGTTTTTACCTTATTCATTGGCGGTTACGCGTCTTCATTGAAGATTTCAATCAACAGGTCGTCATAGCTGAATGTAAACACGTACACCTTAACTTCTTACCTTTAATAAGTTTAAATAAGATACTTGCAAGTTGCCACCGTCTCATCAATGCTATAGTGTTCCCATTACCAGTTTTCTTTTTGTCAACGAAGCCGCGATAGCACGTGCCCGTTCTTTAGTTCCTTAGCAACATATAGGCTTCATATGTCCGCCTTACCTCACTTAGCCTTATCACATCCCATTTAACACCCTTTACGTCCTCGAATAGCACGTCGAGGCTGGCCTCACTGCATAACGTTCTGGTGCTAAAAGTTTCCAGGTTGAGACTCGAACGACAGCCTGTCCGTGTATGAAACGAGACGGACACGTGCCTTGGCCATGGAACAACTGGTGTGTATTGCTTGTGCACCGGAAGCGCTCGAGCGCATGACCAGACTGACTGGCGTACATGAATGATCTTAGCAGTTACCAATATATCTTATTTTCTTAATTAAAAGCTGACTACAGCGTAAGTCCTTCATAGGATGCAGAACGAAAAATGTTAATTCCGCAAGCCCAATTGGTTGCGAGGTGCTGATTCTTGATTACCGCCGCAGGGATGTAGTATAACAATGTTCTATAGCAGTCTCTGCTTAACCTTCTGGGGCCTGCACAGCTGGCTGCTTCCCAGTTTGTTGGCTGAACATTCCCTACGCTCATCTTGCCCAGACACTCCCGCTGGTCTAGGAGGTGTGGGAAGAAGGCATTGTACGGCTCCTCTTGGCAATGATGCTTTAGGTGCTTCTAGCTGCCTGGGCGGTGCACATGGTTCTATTGCTGCTGCTGCTGTTCTTGCGTTCACTAAGGGCGAGTCAACTGTCACGAAGGCCCGTTCAGCTTCGGTCGACCCTGCAGTCTTGAACGATTCCGGTTCTACGTCCTGTGGGATGAAGCTGCTGTTGCACTGAGTTGCAGGTGTAGTTTGTTTTCCGTAAGTCATGGCGGTTCCTTTTACATTCACTTCCATCCTCTGTTAGCACTGCGTACGATCTGGAGTCTACAAGGTCCGAAAACCTTAGGTTACCTGCCCCACTTGCTTTGCAGACGAAACACGAAGTGCCTCCGGGTTGGAGCATTGGAAGCTGCTGTTCGACGCTCATATTTTGCTTCTCCTTTCGGAATTCTCCATTTGGGGTTTGACAGCTGCCGAAATGAATCCAAGCAAAGGTCTTGGAGTGGCGTTCTGCTGTTCCGACCCATGAGATACTGGGACGGTGAGACACCGTCATCCAGTGAAGATGCATGGTAATTGAGGTGGCCAAGGTGAAACTCCTCCTTTGATGAACCTGCCTTCTTGAGCAGCCTCTTGATGATTTGTGCTGCCTTCTCCGCGTATCGATTCGCTTTCGGATAACAGGGAGTGAAGATGATGTGCTCAAAGTGAAACATGACTGTAAATATTTTTAATTCCTTGCTGTGAACTGGGGACCGCCACCAGTGCAGAGTTCATGGGGGGATGCGATAACAAGCAAATAACCACGAGAGTTTGTTTATCACTTCATTTGTCATGGTCTCATTCAAGTCCTCATCCTTCAGACACAGTATACATAGTGCACGACTAGGTAATGCTTGCCTGCATGTTCGCATAAGTCCGATCCGACCATGTTCCTGGGCTGATTTGGTGTGCCGCCTAACAGCAGGCGTTCAGCGAGCTGTTTGTTTACATGTATTTGGCAGGTCTCATGCTGCTTAACAATTTGTCTTATGCCAGCTTCCATGCTCAGCATGTACATGAGAGTGCGTGCTCGCGATATGCATTCGGATATGCCTTGATGCTCCCGATGCCCCGGACAGAACTGTGATGAGCCTACGTGAAGCCTTGGGTTTTAGGGACAATGGAAAGCTGAACACGCCCGCCATAGAAGTAAGTAAGAGACGGTTAGAGTATAGGCGGCAGAAAACGATAGAAAAAGGACATAAATAAATAGTGGGACAGATAAGGACATTCAGCCCTAAGGGACAGAGAACTGACCTGTGAATTTTCGTTTTTTTTATAGTAAGATATATTTTATCGAAGTAGACAATTGGATTAGGCCTATTTCAAGAAAAAAAAAAGAAGAGAGGAGTGGAAGTTTTGTTTTCTCTGTCAAGCCTGGTCGCACACTTGTCACCGCCCCGTTATAAAAGGGGAAGCTCATAGCATCCATCCATCCATCCAATAGGAAGGCGCCGGCTGGCGGAGGGTCTTTCCCGCTATGGACACCGCTGAGGAGGCTCACCAAGAACGATAACGTGCGCTCGCCCGAGAATGACAGTGCTGATGAAGAGCGGATCCCGCCATCAGGGCTAAGCGAGCAAATACAAACCCGAAGAAAAACACAAGGACAGGGCGTGCACCACATTTCCCCCGCATTCACTTAGAGCAGGAGTCTCAAACCTGCGGCCCGCACATGACTGTGTTTATCCCACATTTTCTTTATTTGTTTAATAAGTATGTTCGTGAGTTAGACAGGCATGAATGGTCTAAAGCGTTATTTTTGTGAAGTAGCACATGTATTCACTATCTCTTGAAACATAACCATGACACAAAAACTATATTTCAGAATCGGCGGCCAGATTTTATACATTTTCGCGATCGCTGTAAACATGTTGGGATCCTGGCGCCAAATGTCCTTCAGATATGACCCGTAACTGAGATGTGGGAAAGGTTTTCTTTCAAATGGTAATGTTTGCTGAGAATGCGTACAAAGTACTTCCCCCCCCCCCCCCCCGCTCTTACCTTCGTCCCTGTACTGTCCCTTGTGGGACTACATTACATGACTGCGGCCCGCTGGCTAGGGTGAATTTGAGATCCCTGACTTAGAGTGAGGCTGCCCACAACTTTTTCCCATATGCTCGTCACTCGCGAAGGCTAGGCGGGTGGCCGCAGTAGCCTCATTCTTTTCAAGCCTCCCTACATGCCTCTCTTTGTTGGGCCCTAGCGAGATCCTTCCTATGTTGTTGGTACCTTTTTCTTTCTCTCACAGCACTGCGTCTACGCTGTTGTTGAATCTGCACGCTTTGCTTTGTGCGACAACGATTTCCACAACCTTTGCACGCTCAATAGCTGTGCTGACCGTCAAGTCCCTTTTGGCTAGAAGTTTTCCCTTCAATGCTTTATTAGGTGTGTCGTACACTATTTGGTCACGCAGCATCGACTCCCGGATATTCTCGAAATGTCAACACTTCCATTTGAGTTGCAGGTGCGGATAGATATGCTCGAAAGGCATGTCTTCGGCTTGCGTGTGGCTGCGGAGCACATAGCGATCGAACGTATCGTAGCTTTGTGGTAAGCAGTAGGCCTTGAATGCTTGAACTATCCTGTTCGTAGCCCAGCTTTTCTTCTCCGGTGAGATCGCAAGTGCTGTAAATTTGTACCGTCTTTAGGCCCGCCAGGTGAAGCAAGATAGCTTCTTTCTGGGCGGGGCTGCGTTGCTTTTCCGGTTCAAAGGACTCTGGTGGTGAAGTAGATGTGCACTCGCTGCTTTGACCCGAATCCAGTTCTGCGCCACATTATCCCCGACATGTAACGGCTCTGGAGGCGGAAGCTCAGTTAATCTCTGGCATGGTTAGCTGACCACTTCTGACATCATGTATGAAATGAGACTGTCATGTATCGTGGCCGTGGAAGAAACAATGTGTATTGCTTGCGCGCCGGAGGTGCTCGAACACATTGCCAGACTAGATGGCGAGAATGGATGGTCTTAGCGGTTTGCGTTACAGTCCGGACCCAAAATCAAGTTGTTGATGTTTAATGTCCCAAAACCACGATATGATTATGAGGAACGCCGTAGTTCAGGGCTCCGCAAGTTTCGACCACCTGTGGTTCTTTAGCGTGCAGATACATCGAAGTACACAGGCCTCAAGCATTTTTGCCTCCACCGAGAATGCGGTCGCCACGTCAGGGATTCCAAACTACGGCCTTCGGGTCAGCAGTCGAGCTCCATCACCACTTGACCACCGTGGCGGTTAGTCCGGACCCAGTATCTTAGCACCCTCAACTGCGCCACACGTCACCGCAGTCATGGTCAGTTGCTTCGCATCTGCAGGGGAAAGAGGACCGAAAGCTAATTGGTGTTTTCATGTCGAAAGTAGTTGCCAAGTACAACACCAGGGTGGCCAACCTTTGTCTGGTGAGCGTGTGGATTACCGGCTGTCGTCACGGGTTCTAGGCTGCACACGAGGCCTCTTTGGACAATTCTATGAAAATGCGGTTTTTAGGGGCGAAGCTCCTTATGGCATCACCTGGGCGGTTCTCGGTTGTCGATGCATCCTGAGTAGCCAGTAGGCACTGGATTTCGACCTCCAAGGTAGTGCCGGTGTGAGATGTCTTCTGTGCGTGATTAAACAATAAAAAATTCACAGCGTACATGTAAAATTAAAGTGAGCTGCAAGTCGCCATGACTCATCGACCCTTTAGTATAAACGCGCCCGATCTCACGTCGTTGATGATGTACTGCGCAGAATTCGCGGAAGATTACCGGTTTACCGACGAACCTCCGAAGCTTCGCCCACTCATCATCATTCACTCCGTGGATATGGTGTCGTCATCTCCAGTCCTCGTCTCGTTTCCGAGAGGGCGCTGTCCCATAGACATGCGTACAATATGGCGGTTGGGTGAAGGTACGCTACATGGCGTTGGCGGTGCAGCTGCTCTCCGATTGCGCGGGGATCTCTCATTCCCCGGATCGCCGTACGAGTGCGCTTGCCGGATCGTGCTGCTTGGCGGACCATGGACGACGACCGGTCGTTGAAGTTTGAATAAAATTTCGCACACACTATCGCTTTGATTACTGCTGGGCGAAACCACTGAAGATTTCACGGTGTAACCATGATTGCTTCAGTCACCATAACTCTCATCGACCCTTTAGTATAAACGCGCCCGATCTCACGTCAGTGATGATGTACTGGGCAGAATTCACGGAAGATTCACGGTTTACCGTTGAACCTCCGCAGCTTCGCCCACTCATCATCATTCACTCCGTGGATATGCTGTGATTTTTTTAATATGGCGGGGACTGGCGCGAAACCTAATTCGAACAACGGA
>JALIZH010014048.1:0-60516 GCA_030522465.1 Rhipicephalus appendiculatus | reverse complement strand
GAGTAAAATCACACAACATAATGCTACAACTATACTCTGTTTCAGAAGTTCCTTTCAGCACTGTGAAGGCTACAGGGCCCCTTAGCCAATAGGAAGGGCGTTTAGCCCCTCCACATGTATTCATCCGCGTCGTGTCGTCTGCTCCGCGTCTGCCTGGCGTCTGCTTGCCCGCGTAGGGTGGGTAAAGCGGACAGACGGCATCACCGGAAACAAAAATGGCTGCACCCATCGCAGCTGGTGCCCTCCGCTTCGAATTTATCAAGTCGTCATTGTGCGCCGTGTAACCCGTAAGTTAGAAACTTACGCTTGTATTTGCTTTAGGTTAATGTGCTGATGCTTCGACAGCGAGGTATTCGTGACTATATGGCACTAATTCCAAGAACCATTATCCAATTCTCGGCGCGTAAGGCTTAGCAGGCGAGGATAAACGAACAGCTTATCTCGTAAATAACGAGAAAATTTACCCGATGCTTTGTCCTCAGCGTGAGATGGTACAAAGCGATGGCTCATTACATAATTTATTTGTTGCTGCCAGGTCAGAGGGCGTATAGCAAGTGCAAGTTCGGATCGAAGCGGGCGGTCGCGTCTGCATGGGCGCTGCCATGTTTATTTGCCACCGCAGCTACCGGTGGTTACTGATACCGCAATAAAAGGTATACGACATCAATGCGATAAAGAATAAATATATCCCACATATATATAACGCAACACGTGTCAAAAAAGCCCAAACGTGTCGACCCCGTCATTTGTGAGGTAATAATATCTAGAACTACGTTTTGCTGCGCAAGCGTGTAGCTTGCTTACACCCCGTAGCCTTGGTAGTGCTGAACGGTAGTGGTGAAACAGAGTATAGTCAGGTGACTAAAAATCACGTCACATCACGTAACAGCTAGTCACGCTACTAAGAACACGTAACATCAGGTAAGAGCTAGTGAAGTGAGAGATTCCCTCCATAAACCACTGATACTCACGTGACTACAAACCAGGTAAAGCTAGCCACGTGACTAAAAATAATGTAACATGACCTAACAGGTAGTCACGTTGCCTGTTCCCAGCAAAATCACGTAACATCTTGTCACGTGTCTAAAATACCATAGCATAATGCAATAATTAGTCACGTGAATGAAAATTAAGTAACAATACCTAACAGTTCGTCCAGCGAAATACATCACGCATCATCACGTAACAGCTAGTCAAGTTGACATGTTCTCGTCATACACTTTGCAAAAACTAGGCATGTGACTCGACACCGTGTAACTTCACGTAGCAGCTAGTCACCGGAAATGTTCACGCCAAGGCCGCGTAACGTATAGTCACGTGATACGTTCCCACCAAAATCACGCCACAGCTAGTCACATAACAAAAATCACGTAAGATCACTTAACAAGTCACGTGACTAAAATCGCCTGACATCACGTAAAAGCTAGACAGGTGACGAAATTCAGAACATAACGTTACGGCTGCTCAAGTGGCATGTTCCCAAGTAGCACGCGGCGTGAGCGTAATTTGGGGAACCGACCAAAACCGGAGGAGGATAGCCAGGCATAACCGAACTTAGTTATATATGCAAAATCTTAGCATCTCTAGCAAAAGATTCGCATCACTAGCACAAACTCGGAAAATAGCTAGGTGGAGCACTAGCTCCGCTGTTGGCACCAGCCTTGCCCCACTGGAGAACGAGGCGCTTTCTTTTTGCTTTTAGGTGCGAAGCACCTTAGGGTCTCAGCTTGTGGGCGTCTAATGTCGTCACGGTGCATCGTAAACAGGTATGCGCCGCAATAATTGAATCAATGCCATTACTAGCCATCTGTCCACCAGAAATAAATAAGGGGACAGTTAGCCCAACAAATAGCCCACGACGTTTGTGGAACTGAGAGAGAGAGAGTGATTCGAGAAGAAAGAAGAAGAAAAAGGAACGCTATTTTCTGTCTTCCGTCGTGGGGGCACGACTCAGCGCCTTTAGGAATGGGGAAGAGGGAAGTAAAGTTGATAGAAAGAAAGAGAGAAGATAGTGAGAAGGGGAGAGTAGATGACAAGAAAGCATCTTGTCAGTCTAGGCACGGAGGACGAAGCCAAGGCGGCCGTCTATAGGGCGTCGAGGTCTACAGGAGCAGCAAACTCGGGAAAGGCTCGCAGGGCTGGTATCCTGGACTCTGCGGGAAAGAGGAAGTCCTCCACACTGGTCGCAGGGAGACCGAGCAGGTGGTAGCGGCGCGACTCCCTTCCGTACATGCCGTAGGAAACTGAAACAGGGCATGTGGAAGAAGAAAAAGAAGGATCAAGTTGTGCGCAAGTGATCGAATATCTGTTGAAAAATTACTCGTTCTTCAGCGGACCTATCTGCCTATACAGTTACAACGATTCTTCTTCTTCTTCTTTTTTCTGGTTATTATTATTATTATTAATATTATTATTATTGTCGTTGTTGTTGTTGTTGTTGTTGTTGTTGTTGTTGTTGTTGTTGTTGTTGTTGTTGTTAATAATAATATCTGGGGTTTTACGTCCCGAGACCACGAGATCATTATGAGAGACTCCGTAGTGGAAGGCTCCGGAAATTTTGACCATCTGGTGTTCTTTAACGCGCACTGACACCGCACAGTACACGGGGCTCTACCATTTCGCCTTCATCGAAATGAGACCGCCGCGGCTGGGATCGAAACCGCTACCGTCGGGTCAGCAGCCGAGCACCGTAGCCACTGTTCCACCGAGACGGACGTTGTTGTTGTTGTTGTTACTGTTATTATTCCGCATTTTTTCGAAGTGGTTTTCTTGAGCAAGCAAGCTGCATTGCAGATGGCTGGGCTATTCATCTATCGGTGTGACGTCGCAAACACTGTCGAACGCGAGTGACATGTTTACATCACACAGGACTAAATGGAACTTCAGGAGCCCTTCCCGTATCGGGAAAATGTGGGCAAGCGATGCCTGGCGTGTGCGTGTTTGACGTAGACCTGCGCCTTTCTTTCTTTCCTTCTTTCCTTCCTTGTTTCCTTCCTTCCCTTCCTTCCTTCCCTCCCTTCCTTCCTTCCCTCCTTCCTCAGAGGAGCTCAGAGTCCTTTTGGCAATGCTAAGAGTGCAGGAGAAAGTCTGTGCTCTCATGAGGCACTCACTAAATTACCTTGACACTCACTAAATTACCTGACACTGAAGCCACTGTGGTACAGTGGCTTCAATGCCCGGTTGCTGACCTTAAAAGGGTACTGACACAAAGAATTTGGCCACGTGTTTTTTGCTGCAATGTATTGCTGGTGGCTTGTTAGTCATAACACGGCAGATATTTTGCTGCAGCGCGCGACAGATAATTATTAGAGGCTCCTCATTACCGACCAGTTTCAGTTTCGGTTTGAGAGAGCTCCAAAAACAACCAGCCGCCGGGTGCAACTGTCGCTACCCAGCGTGTGCAACACTCGACCACGTCAGCACACAGAACTGTGACGCACTTCCGCACAGTCCGCATCAAGAAGTCCTTTCAAAGAGGAAACGGGGCAGCAGTGTCTCCAAACACAAAACTTTCAACGCGTGCGCCGCGGCCAAAGACTCGCGAGCAGCCGCCTATAAGTAGTCAGCTGAAAATATGGAACACTGTCCCCCCTAGATATTCAAACTGCACGTGATTTTGGCCTAGCATGTAAGCCATTGTTTTCTATCGAGTCAAGACATGTAATCCTGTGTGTATGTTTCTTTGATTTGATTTTTATTGTGTTCTTTTTTAAATAAGTGCCTATGTATAGCAAGCTAGTTACAAGCTAATAAGTATGCATGTTTACAAACCAAAATGTGTACGTGTATTGTCTGTATTTATATGATCGTTTCGGTTTCTTCCCTCAAAGCTGTCCTGCACATTCTTTGATGCATATTGTATTGGACCGGCCACTGATCACGTTTGGCTATCGGTCCAAATAATCCTTGTATTTTATTTATTCTGTTCATAAAAATAAAGTTCCATTGATTGTTTAATATATTGATTGAAGCAAATGCGTCAAAAGAAAAATGGCGAATATGACGTCATCTCATTTGTATTGACTGCAGCGTGGTGACATGAGGGAAGTAGGGGGGGGTAACCGTGGGGCCACTTTTGAGGGTGTAAATACTGCCAGGTGCTCAATCTTCAAAATTCATGTAAAAATGCTTTCCAAGCTTTATTTGCTACTGATATTTTGCAGATGATATACGCATGTTCACAACAATCGATCCCGCAGGCTATCTCGGCCACGAAATTTTGTGTCAGTACCCCTTTCAAGTCGCGGGTTCGAACGAGGCCACACCACTCGCACTTTGATATAGAAGAAATGCTAGATGTCCGTGTGCTTCGATGTAAGTGCAAGGAGTAGACGTGTACGAAATTTCCACAACCATGCACTGCCGTACGGCTTATAATGGTATGGTTGTTTCGGCACGTAAAATGCTAGATATGTTCACTTCGCGACATGTATCCTAATTTGGAGACGCCACTTTTGCCAGTATTGTGCGCTATCGGCAATGAGGAAACCATTTACAATAAAATAGGAAACTAAGCATTTTTGTTGCCTCAAGTTCCTGTGTATCATTTCTGGTGGAAATACTACACTACATACGATAGTTTTGGTGAAGGTAGTACCGTGTTCAACAAGCTGCTGCACGTGGGGCGTTTAGACAAGAGTTTCAAAGGATTTGTACTGCCTTTTTAGGAATGTTCGCTGCCCGCAGTAACTATCGCATCTAATTTGAGTGGGTATTTGAACTCGGTTCATGAATAAATACAGCATGAGTGGCTTTACAATAGCTAGATAAGAATTTAAGATGGGTTTACAAATAATTCCTGTAAAATACACCACAGTTTATTCTAACACATCCACTTTCATTAAATTTGGTCTCCAGATACATGGAATCAATTTATATGAATTTAACGCATTTTTAGGTAGTTGATAATAATGCATGTCGGAAAGTGTTAATGCTATTATCACGTTCACAGTGAAGTAAATTGTCCCCCCCCCCCTGCACTCAAGCTTTTAGCATCTCTCCGCTGTTTCACTATCATCGAAATTGGGCTGCACAGTTGGCCAGGTGGTGATGTCATGTGATGGAATGGCGTTTGTGATGTGATGGAATATCATGTCTCTACATGACGTTTATCATTGGACGTTTGGAAGGCGTCACCGTTTTCCGCGGTGTCCAATGTCATGATGACGTCAACACATGACTTTATGTGGCATTTTGTGCTTCGGCCTTCACGCGTTGGAGCCCCGAGGCATAGGTCGGCGAACTCACTCATGAATCGACTCAATCGGACTCACTCAGACTCAGATCGGGTGGTGAGTCTGAGTGAGTCCGGGTGAGTAATATTTTGGTGAGTTTGAGTCTGAGTGAGTCCGGTCGAAGAAAATTTTCGTGAGTGTGAGTCCGAGTGAGTTCGGCTCAGGAAAATTTCGGTGACTCCGAGTCCGAGTGAGTCCAAAGCGCAAGATATCTTTCTTGAGTGAGTATGAGTGAGTTCCACTTTTTTTGCCGACCTATGGTCATATCTACTAATCTTCAGCATTGCTATCAGGCTTTCCTGGATTCACTTTTATACTCACGTCTACTCACACGTACTCCAAAGCAGTGTCTTTCATACACCATTTGAATATTTATTGAGCAGAGGCACAAATTACGAAGGGGAGTGCCTTGACCCCCGCCCCCCCGCACACTCTTCCAAGGAAGTTTTTTAAATATGTATCTTATGTTGTGATTTCTTTGAAGAAAAATGACCTTACTGATTTACGAGCACTCAAAACTCGAATTCGAAGATGCCATATCAAAATGCGCCCTGAAGAACACCGATTACGTGAGATGTTAGTGTTATAGAGCATTGACACCATGGTCGAAATGATAATTCTAGGCTAACGGACTCATGAGTCGACTCACTCGGACTCACTCAGACTCAGATCGAGCCGTGAGTCTGAGTCTGAGTGAGCCCGGGTGAGTAATTGTTTGGTGAGTTTGAGTCCGAGTGAGTCCGGTTGAAGAAAATTTTCGTGAGTGTGAGTTCGAGTGAGTCCGGCTCGGAAAAAATTTGGTGAGTTTGAGTCCGAGTAAGCAGTAAGCGCAAAATAAATTTCATGAGTGAGTCTGAGTGAGCTCCACAAGTTTTGCCGACCTATGCCCCGAGGTGGTCACTTTTCTGTGCTTGAGAAATTTTCCTTCTTCGACTTTGTCATCTCTCAATATGATTTAGTGTTAGCGCATTAAAACTCTGCTGGAGGTCAGCGGTCGTTTCACAGGGATTTCTTAATGATCGTGGCATTTTGGTGCGCTTTGCAGGTGAATCATTTGTAGTGAAAAACAGTGGCCTCAGCATCACTGCAGCGTGCCAGAGCGGCAGAATGGTTTTGTTCCCCCTTGCTTTTTGGTATGGCGTAGGGTACCCATTGCCCCACCAAGTTGCTCCACAAAACTTGTTGCCAAATACCTCGGACCATAGCACATTGTGGAGGAAACGTCATTTGTCAATTAATACGTGTAGCCAATCACGCCATGGACAGATCTACTTTATCGATGCCGCGAACTTGTCTGAGTCTCTCGCATTAAGCCGTATCGCAGTCCTGCTCCTCACCCTAAGTAGACCCTAACTATTGAGTACGGCCGTACCCAACAGTTGTCTCCTCACCGTAAGCCGCCGGATGGCGCCTATTTCCGCGTAGGGTGATTGTAGTGAAGGGGAGATACGTCAAAGGCATTACTCTGTGCCTCAGCAGCATCTCCATCATCATGACCTTGTGGCTGCTGCTCTTGGCCGAACGCTGCCGATCACTGCATTTTCTACCGCATCCCCTGTTAATAAACCTCATAGCACTTCTTACGGTTTAAGGTATCTACGAATGCTGTAACAATTAGCTGTTCCACCACACCGTCTCGTGTTACTGCGTTCACGTCGCGAGCGAACTACAGCTCATAATGAGAGACAGTCCTTTTGCAGGCGCCTCTAAATGACGGTCCCTCATTGATCGTACATGACCGCCTGTTCCGCGGTCCACTTTCTGCTTTTGCTCCTCGATTCTTATAGAGATCCGTGCAGAGACGCTCTAATAAGTGGGTTCGCAAATTTCGGCTCTTCGGAGACGCTCGACAGCCGACAGTAATGTTCGAGAGGAAAAATCTATAAATCATCCAATGACCTTCGCAGCATGACAAGAATTAAGAACACATGAAAAAAAAATCGATTGCTCCTTGGAGAACATTGAGCGAAAGACGGGCATCTTCCACAAAAATCGATGGTCCCTTGCACTCAACGTGTAAAGAGGCAAAATCACGACATGTACGCAGCGTTTGAAGAGCGTTGAATAGCCGTCCGAAACTAGTGCTTCAAGATGAAAGTGGAACTCGAGCTCCACTTATGGCAGGAAGCGGAAGTGAAACTGCATTCCTTTCCAGAAAAAAAAACCACTTGTCTGGTACTAAACCGCGCAAGGCTTGACAGAGAGAAACTGAACGATTCTGAAGACTCATCTGGTTGCTTTTAGGTTGTTTCTGGGCCTTAATAATGTGATGAGGGTTGTTTCTAGGTTGCTTCTAGGTCGTTCCTAAGCTTTAGCTAAGTGATGCTACGATGTTTCTACATCGACTTTAAGCTCAGAGAGGCTCGAGTTAAACCACAAACAGTCACAAACACTGCACACATGTCTAGACACAAGAGACAGAAACTCGCGCTGAAACCAAGCGTTCGCATTCCTGATAGATATACTGGCAGGTGATCGTTGGCGTAGGCTTTCCATCGCTTCGGAATTTTCTCGCTGCCTTTCGCGTTCGCTAGTGTTGGCTAACTATTTCCTTCTTCATTTTTAGTGCACCAGTGGTGAGTAGTGGGATATACCCAATTTCTGTGGCACATACGTGACATTTTTAACAAAGCTTGAAATTCGGCGAGATGGTGCATAGCTATTGCGAAATTTTTGAGCGCAAAACAGTGCATTCACAAGGCATTCACAAGCACCCGTCCTGTCTCTCTCGTACTTGGGAATGTCTTGTTCGGTGCTCAAAAATTTCCCATTTGCCACATTTATTCATGGAAAAACCGAAGCGGCATCTGAGGACACAAGCGGTTCAGTTCAACAGATATCGAAGGTGCGCTTGATGCTCGCGAATTGTGCTGCTTTGTCGTCCTTGAATCCACATGAATAATGAAGCTGGAACATTGCACTCATTCTCCGTTGATTATGTACATAATTGTAGATCAAACTCAATGTGGATCACGATCTCGCTTAATAAAAGCGGCCTTGAGTCGCATATGTGTCAGAACATGCTGCACAGACCACTTACATGCCCTCGCATATGAGGGTATGGACAGCTTGATAACTTGAATAATAACTTCTGGGGCTTTACAAGACGGAACGTCTGTTACAAGGCACGCCACAAAAGGAGGCTATAAATATTTGCAACCATAGGTCGGCAAAATAAATGAAGCCCACGCAGACTCACTCAATAAATATGTTTTTCGCTTAGGACTCACTAGGACCCAGACTAACGAAAATTTTACTGAAGCGAACTCACTCGGACTCAGACTCATGAATATTATCGTCAACCTGACTCACTCGGACTCCTACTCAGCAAAATTTTCCGCAAGCGGGCTCACTCGGACTCAGTCAGACGCAGACTCACGAATATTTCCGTCAACCGAACTCACTCGGACGCACACTCACCAAACTTTTCCTCAAGCAGACTCACTCAGACTCAGACTCATCTAGCTATAACTCAGCCGGACTCACTCAGACTCAGACTCACGCCTCAATCTGAGTCTGAGTGAGTCTGGAGTGAGTCGACTCATGAGTGAATTTGCCGACCTATGGAAAGAAGACACGACCACGTGGCTCGCGCTCCGCGCAACACCATGTACGTGAAGTGGGTAAAACTAAGCGCATGCGCGAAAGTGCGCAAGGGCGGTGCATGAGGAGCGTCGTCTGCTTTCGAAACAATCCTTCGCTTTGCTGGCGGGCGGTCGCGTTACCACGGCCCTGCCTAAGGTTGCACGTCAAGATACGCCAAAGTGACACATTGGTATCTTCTGTCTATCATGCAAAACGGATAGTAAATATTGGAAACTTTTCAGAAGAAAAGAAAATAAAGAACGCAAAATTAATTCGCACTGACGCTCTAGTAGCACACAATATATCCGTTAACGTCCAACAGATCGCTTATTTTTCGGGCCACTGATTCATAGAGTACGTCGATAAACGTCGTAGCAATTCTCACGCACTTTCTTTAATCTTGGACCGCTTTCAACAGCGTTTAGGCCGATGCCTTATGGATGCTTCGGCTTGACAGAGCTACTAGGATTACGCCCCATACATTTCGAATGGTGTTCATATCAGGTGACTGTGGTGGCCACTCAAGAACAGAGTGGCCGAGATCCTGCACCGACATCCTGCAGTAGTTTTATTGCTTTCTTCGATGTGTGAATGATAGACCTGTCCTGCTGAAAGATGAAATTATCTTCAGGCAAGGGACCGTTGGTGAGGAGTGCGAGCGCTGCATTCTCGAACAGGTCACAATGTTTCTCTGCCGCAAGCTATCTTTGTCTTCTAAAGGACACAATTTAGCCGCGAATGAAAACTCACAAACGGGACAACACGACTACAGGATGAGTGGCATTTCCAACTGAATACCTCTGGGCGTTAACCCAGAAATAAATAGACAACATAGATGCGTATAAATGAACGAGCCAGGGAGCATGCGCTAAATCTAATTAGAGACGGCTTGGCGCATTTGATAAAAAACTGTAAAACCTGCAAGTGTCAACCACGTTTTAAAGATATAAAGATTTTAGGCAGAAGCAATTATCAGAGTGCGCTTGAGTTGATGGAAGGGTATCACATAAAAAAGAAACGAGAAAGTTGTACCAGCAATACGTCTGTTAGATTGTACGTATCGAAAAAGAGGTTGTTTAATCGCTGGATAGCGTAGGTTACGATGACACTGCGCATGTATCTTTTTTTTTTCTTCTGGGTCAACACCCAGCACAATTGAGATGTAAGTGCCACTCGTCCTGTAATCGGGTTCCTCCCTTTGTGAGTGTTCTGATTCGCGGCTGAATCATGTCTTTACCTCAATACCAACTAGGCCAGTAAACAGTCTTAAAACTTTCCTTGTATTTGCAAGAGTGGCCCAAGGCATCCTGCTGTGATGCAGCCCCACAACACGGCAAAGGTTCTTCCGCTTTTTGTGAAACGCTGCACGTATTCTGGATTTATCTTGCAGATTGATAAGAGTGTTATATTTTTGTTCACTTAGATAGTTAAAAAGATAAAGAATTACCCGCCGCGATTTGCTTTAATGCTAGGAATGTAACACTATAGCATTTTAATGCGACTATGTTCCCTAGAAATGCAGGAATCGATGTTTGGCCTCGACTTAAAATGTCAACCGTTTCCACACACAATACCAGCAGCAAGAAACTGGGAAGAAATATTCTTTTTTTTATCAAACTTAAAGCGATAATAGAGCCGGAGTGGAGGGAGGGTGCGTTTACTGCAACCCGCCATTTATGGCATCTTGTAATAATGCTTCGCAACCAGAAAACATTTATCGGGCATTTAGAGGTCGCCAGAACATCTGCTGTTAATGGCAGTCTCTCGTAAACGTCGACTAATCGGTACACACCACGCACTTACATTGATCTATGGTCCAATCACGGTGTTCCTGGGCTAATAGCTACAGCTCGCTTTTGTTGTGGTTTCGCAAAAGTGTCTTTTTGGTCGCGGTGCGACTACTCAGACCTGATTCAGTAATCCGTCGCTTCACAGTGGAAAACATTCAATGGAAAATTTTGGAACTAGGATTCAAGAGACTTCGTTTCGAAGGTTGCAAATCGAAAATTTGATTTTGAAAAGTACTATTCTGACTGCCCTAACATGGCAATCATTCTAAGTCGAGAGCTTCAAATTTGGCGTGCAACTTTGCTGTTTAAGTTCGATGCGATCGTCAATAGTTATCGTTCGTTATAGAAATATAGTCGATTGGAATTAATGCGTTTCCTTTACTAACAAAGTTGGAATTACAGACTGAAATCGCATGTGAACAAGGTTAATTGGCAGCTTTCAAAGTAGATTGTATTGTGCTTACTGTAAAAAAACAAAAAAAAAGTGAAGGACACTGTAAATTCCAAAGTGTCTTCGGTGAAAGCCTGTGGCCATTCGAGGTGATTGCTGAGAGAGTGTGAGGGGGAGAGGCCACAGCTGGCACCATTCCAGGACACGGACGGATGGACAGTCACACGCCGCGAGTATGAGCCATTAAAGGCTTTGACCTTAAAAATTGGAGTACACTTGAGCTTCGCCTTCAAGAGCAGATCGCGATAGCGTAATCGGGCTTCGTGCGCACCGCCTTCTAAATTGCTAGCCTGCTTCGGTTCTCGGTGCATGCCTGAACCGTGCCGTAAGGACACTAACGACTGTGTGCACGACATCGGCCGTTTCAAAGTATCATTGAATGCTTACTGCAAGCACAGTTTTTAAGTACCCACTAAACCATAATTATTTCTTTTGCGAGTCAGCGAAGGGTACACTACGCGTCCGTAGGGCAACACGCGAACCTACGTAGCTGTTCAGTTTGTTGATGGCTATGCTGCTGATGATGATTATATATTTCTGACAGCTTTGTATTCGGTGAGCCTTTGAAACACCCACTCGTTGCTCAGTTCCTATATTTTGAAGCCTGGCGTGATTCTACGCTTTTACCACGCAATATATGATGCGCTAAGGAGACTCATTCCACTACATGCCATTCATGTAGTGCTTTTTTTTATCCCAAAGCAGTTTCAACAAATCTCGAGGCTCTGTTGTAAAACACTTGCTTGCCACGCAGGTGGCGTGGCGTCGAACCTGACTCGGACCAGAAAATTGTTATTTATTTTATTTGCAGCTTTCTCGATTTTTCGGCCATGGACAAGATGATTTTTTGCTCACAACCAACGACGCCGACACCGGAATTTCTGCGAATCGAGCTCTTTAACGCTATCGTGTTAATATAGACTGATTCAGGAAAGCATGCCGAATTAAATGTCCAGGTAGTGGCTCGTGCATTTACTGAAAAAAAAATTACACCATCTCCCGCTAAAGGGAACCATGTGTAGATGTGAAGCAGCGGGCGTTAACGCTTCCACTGGCGGTGGCGTTGACGCTGGCGCTATCGCAGCGTTGCGCAGGAGAGAAAACTGAGGAGGCGCAAAGCACGCAGTGATGGAGCGGTGTTTCCTACTGGAACATGCCAATCGCTGCTAATGGGCAATGAGAGACAGAAGACTCCGACTGGACACAGAGACCCGCAGTCGGCTTTTAGTTAACGCGCACGCTGCGAATTTTTATTGTTCAACAACGCGCAGGAGAAATCTCTCACCGGCACCACCTTGGAGGTCAAGATCCATTGCCATATATACGGGATGGACAATGAACGGTTGTGCAGCGCGAGCAGTCGGTTTTTTCAACCAAGAAACTCGCTAGCAGACGCTGCCTGCGTCGGCGTCGCGAGGCGAGAGAGGGGGGTAGCGTAGGAGAGGAGAGAGAGGGGGGGGGACGCGCATGCGCAGTGGGGGGTGTGGACGCTGTGGGCAGGGATGCCTAGAGGAGAGAGGGGGGAGCGTATTAGAGGAGAGAGAGGGGGGGGGACGCGCATGCGCAGTGGGAGCGCGGGGAGGGATGCCTAGAGGAGAGAGGGGGGGGAGCGTAGGAGGGGAGAGAGGAGGGGAGGCGCATGCGCAGTGAGGGTGTGGTTGCCGCGGGGAGGGATTGCCTAGAGGAGAGAGAGGGGGAGAGGAGGTTTTTATTTTTTATTTTTTTTTTGAAAGGTTTGCGCATGCGCAGTAAGGGTGGTCACGCCGGCACACCACCACCACCACCACCACCGGATTAAGCTTCGCCATAAGATGCTTCACATCTAAAATAAATAAGGCTGGAACCTATCGCACAGCTATTCCACGCCTAACGCATACAGAATAGCTCGACGCAACCTCAGGCTGCCAGCCACCCAGAGCTCAGGCAAGCAGAAACCGATAGCCTCTATCGCACAATTGGGGTTTTCTTGTCACTGAATAGTGTGTATTTGTCATAAAAATCATAACGTTACGAAAACTAGCAGTTATCTTAAGAGTTTGAGTTTTCAAGCTTATTGTGTAGGAGGCACATGAAAACATGCACCCGGAGATATCGGAAGAATGTTAATGTTAAGTAGCGCTAGGTTGCTAGGCTAGAATTCCGCACCAAAGCGTCATCTCATAGTTTTTTTTTGTTTGTTTTAGTACGAATATTTGGCAGTATCATCTTCAGTGTTCTTGCCTGTGTAATCTCCATCACAACGTGGTATCCCGCGTAATCTATAGTCTGCCAGCAGCTCCGTGATCGGGACGGCCAATCCGCACAATGGTGGCCTCTGATCAAATGGATTGCAGTCGGCTTGAACCAGAACGTGCGCCATTCGATACTCCGCAGCCTCATGTATTGGCGACTTGCACTCGTGCTCTTCGTAGCATTTTATTAAGATGCCTAATAATGCTCTTTTTTTTTTTGTGGTCAAGATGTAGAACAGTACCTCCCTCTGTCCTCGTCTTTTTTTGTGCGGTCAAGATGTCGAACAGTAAGCACCAACTAGGCTAGACTCAAGTCCTCCTCTAATAATACTCAACTACATTTAGCATATTTTTTTTTTTTACTTCTGTACTTGTATATACTTTTTTTTTCCTATTCTTTCTTCCACTAACTCACACAACGCCCCTTGACGCTGTGGAGCTCGAAAAGTACAAACCACAAATACGACTCAGTGCGTGATGCCTCTACAATTTCCGCCTGATACGCTCCAAGTGGTGGTCGGATCGGCGGTCACAATAGGAAAAACCATTATCTGGCGCCGAGAGCGGCCATCGACTCAAAACTCGGGGAAAAAGAGAAGGTATTGTACATTGCGCTTTTCTTTGCAAGGGTGGCGAAGTTTTCTTTCAGACGTCTACGCTTTATCTCGGTTCCTTTCATTCTTGTTCGGCTCTTGACTTGAAAAGAACGCTGGCTGAAACCGCAAACTACCGGCTTATAGAGCTTAGTTGTAAGAGCAGCTTTTTGTGCTAAACTTAGATATGTGCATTTTATTCAACCCGAAATAAAAGTGCAAGGGCGGCATGCACTGCGTTGAGGGCAACGATAACAATTGCGTCATGCATTATTTCGCCTCGCTTCTCCGGAAACCAGCAGTACATTGTCTTGAAGCGCTCGACTAGCAAGCGAAGCTGTCCCCTGCTGCTGCACTTAAGAATGTAACACAGATAAAAATAATGCCTACTTGAGCCCGAATGTAAGAAATAAACAGCGGACTTTGACCCGCCAAAAAATAGTGCTTTATTTTGAAGCTTTTAGGTTCACTTGCGCCATTTCTACTTGGTATTCTTGCCAAGGGAATTCTCAAGGGGCAGTGACCTGATAGTCCTGTATCATTTTGCTTACGTGCAATGGTTATGCATTTGTCTATATTGAAGAAACATTTGTAGGTATTCCGGCGGGGTCGTCACGCATTCTTTCAGCTTATACCCTGCACTCCATATATATGGCTTTCTAACAAAAGTGAAAAAAATAAAGCTTTTACACTTCAAACTGTGCCAACGCTGTGGTACTGCTAGATAAAGGAGCCCTAAAAACGAGCAACAGTGAGCAGCAACGCGAGAACACGTGTGCTTACGCCAACTGAAGGATGTTAAAAAAAAGAAGCAATATTAATACAAGCCGAATACCACTTGTTAAGAAAACGACATCAAAAACACGAGAAAGCTAATCTCGGTGAGCTTTCGAATAATTTATACCTCTTTTGCGTACTGCCAATAACACTTTGGTACATATTTGGTACACACATGCCTTTGCGAGTACGCGCGCACAATATGATCCAGTGCGCTGAAGCTCTTTCGGCGTCACATCTGTCCTGCTTATGTGACACTATGCACTCATGTTTGCTGCCATGTGCCTTCTCTAAAAGCGACCTGCAATAACTATCGCTCATGGCCTGAACATGCTGTTGGACATTCGTAAGAGAGGGGAAAACAAATATTATGCGCGTGAAATACATATTTTAGGAGCTTTACTACTTTATCCTTTGTAAGATGCGTTCATCGAAGACGACGTTTGCCGTGTAGAAGAGTAGCATCGATACTCAAGGGACAGCACATTCACTTTTGTGGCCGTTACTTTTTCTTCAGCATTAATTTATACAAGCTGCCACCGCTGCTAAAGCCCGTATCGGCTGATCTGCTTAAAATGACAGAATCACAGAAAAAAAAATAATTTTTTTCGTACTTCATCAACATTGCCTGTCCGTAGCAAAATCGAAGTGGGTCCATGATTCTATTTCTGGGTAAATAAGTCTTCGTGTTGGATGATGCCGGCACGCACGTATGTACGCATGTGCAGAAAGTGCACATCAAATTCAACAATGAGTCCATAGACGCACATTGCTGCTGCTTCCAAGATATTTTGCCATGTGCACGTCTAAGAAAGCTTCTGGATATCTGGAGATTTGTACGATTTTGATGTGAGCGACAAATTTCTATTCTGTAAAAAGCGTAAAAAATATTCGCAGGTTCCAATAACCGCAAGAGTCCATGTTATACGATGCGTTACGAGATGGGTCAAACGACGCCAGCAGTGCGATGTTGTCGAAAACTGCTTGAATATACAGGTGCAGAGTGATATTCATATAAATGTGATGATTACCATACAACACTATTAGAGCGGAGAACAGCAGCAAACATTAGGCAATCTTATAGCCGACAGTCTAAAAACACTCTGGAGCTTTCGATAACACAAGCATTTCGCTAAGGGAATGCTGACACCATTTTCGCAATTTCACTTTACTCTACCTTACAATCTGTTGTATATGCAGAGACGGCTCTGAGCAAGTGAGAAGCTCAGTAAATGCTCATAATATATTTTATTTTGATGTTAAGGTCAATCTTGCCATGGCGCACCTACCGAAATCGACACAAGCTTGACGTTAATCTACAGTGCCAATTCTGGTGACTTCACGCATGAGTCTGGCTAGTCGTGAAATTGCCCTGTACCAAGACCTTCAAAATGACCGCTTGTGCGTCGCCAATGAAGCCACGCTGAGGAGATGCCGTGGAAACGCCATGTCTTGCGCGAGCGATCGATGAGAACGTTGTACCATGTTGTGACGTCGAAGTGCAGTAGGAGTCGAAGCTAGCTTTTAAAAACGCCCTGCAGTTACTTTTTCAGGGTGCACTGACGCTTTGCAGTACAATTTGTAGGCTCTTGACGGCTTGGCGTTTCATATGAAGCAAAAAACGAGAACAGAAAGTTGTCGTTGCCAGCCAGTACCCCTTTAACAAACATTAGCCAGCGGAAGTCAACGCTAGCATGCATTCTCAAGCATTGGCCACCAACATTACCAACAAAAAAATGCCCCCACCTCCCCGAAGGGAATCGTGAGGAAATGCGAAGGCATTTCGCGTGCGCTTCACTCCATTTATATATGGTGGTTGTGGTTCGAAGAAGGAACAGGCGCCTAATTTCTGCAGCCTGGTCGGGAGCACGGCGCAGCGCCTGTTTTTTTTTCTTTGCTTTTTTTTCTGTTTTTTTTTTCTTCTTTTTTTATTATTTTTAATTTTTTCTTAATATTCTTTTTTTTTTCTTTATTTATTTTTTTTAAATTTTTTTTTCATATATAGCTCCGCCGAGCTCCCGCGATGCGAGCGTCCTCACGCACCCGAGCGCGCTCCTCCTCTCCACTCACTATAACACTGCCGAGGCGACCGCGGACAACGCCAACGCCGGATGCCTGACATAGCCCGACTAAGAAATGCATTCGCATTTAAAACTGGGGATGCGTAAAGCACGCAGCTATGGAGCGGTGTTTCCTACTGGAACATGCCAATCGCTGCTAATGTGCAATGAGAGACAGAAGACTCCGACTGGACACACAGACTCGCAGTCGGCTTTTAGTGAACGCGCACGCTGCGAATTTTTATTGTTCAACAACGCACAGGAGAAATCTCCCACCGGCACCACCTTGGAGGTCAAGATCCATTGCCATATATACGGGTTGACCAGTGAACGGTTGTGCAGCGCGAGCAGTCGGTTTTTTCAACCAAGAAACTGGCTAGCAGACGCTGCATGTGTCCGCGTCGCGAGGCGAGAGAGGGAGAGAGGGAGAGGGGGGGGGAGCGTAGGAGAGGAGAGAGAGAGGGGGGGGCGCATGCGCAGTGGGAGTGTGGACGCTGCGGGCAGAGATGCCTAGAGAAGAGAGGGGGGGAGCGTAGGAGAGGAGAGAGTGGTGGGACGCGCATGCGCAGTGGGAGTGTGGACGGCGCGGGCAGGGATGCCTAGAGGAGAGAGGGGCGAGCGTAGCAGGGGAGAGAGGAGGGGAGGCGCATGCGCAGTGAGGGTGTGGTTGCCGCGGGGAGGGATGCCTAGAGGAGAGAGAGGGAGAGAGGAGGTCTTTTATTTTTATTATTTTGAAAGGGTTTGCGCATGCGCAGTAAGGGTGGTCACGCCGCACACCACCACTACCGGATTAAGCTTCGCCATAAGATGCTTCACATCTAACACCTGCCGGTGCGCACACCTCCTCAACCTATCCTCCTCCTCCTCCTCCGCGGACAACACCGCACAACGCCAACGCCGGATGCCTGACATAGCCCGACTATGCAATGCATTCGCATTTAAAAGAGTCCTGTCGGGACCTGCCATTCACATTGGTCGGCGCGCAAGTGCTAGGCATGCGTGAGCGGCGTCATTCAACGCATGACCTACACGACACGGATATCATATTTTTCATGTCATGCCAAGGTACCGAAATGATCATGACAGCACAAACATGTGCTGTCGTGGTCGTATCGACGATTTTCCGCAGCTGGTTTGTTTAATCAAACCTAGATGGTGCCACCACTGCACCGTGGCCGTCTCCTACCGCGGCCGTCTCAATGCCTTGGCCTTTGCAAGCGCGGCTCAATATGTCTCCGGCCGCGTCGCGTCGTCTGCTCGGCGTCCCCGTAGCGTCTGCGCGCGCGCGAGTAAAAGCGAGCAGACGGCAGCTCCCGAAAAATCAACATGGCGACACCTGTGGATGCAGTTCCCTTCCGCCTCGAATTTATCACGTCGTCGTCCTGCGCTGTGTGGCCCGTAAGTGCGTAACCTACGCATTTATTTGCTTTATATTTACGTCCTGAAGCTTTCAGAGCAATCTATTCGTCGGCATTTTGCAGCGTTGTCAAGATTCATTCTCAAATTCTCGGAGACAAGGCTTAGCAGGCATGGGTAATTAAACACAGCTGATCTCGATAATAAAGGCAGAACATACCTAATGATTTCTCCCCAGCGTGAAATGACACTGAGTGATAGCTGATTTCACTATTTATTTATTGCTGTGAACACACTGAGCGAGTAGCAAGCGCGAGTTCGGATCGAAGCGGGCGGTCGCGTCTGCATGGGTGCTGCCATGTTGGTTTCTAACCCCAGCTGCTGGAACTTACGGCCACGGCCGCTTCGATGGCCCAATGCGTTGGCTGGTGCAACTGGCGGGGGAAGGCCAGTTACGGTCACGTGATCAAACATGGCAGCGCCGGTGCGCCGCTGCGGAAAATCGTCTATATATAGCCATCTGAAGGAGACGCCTAGAGCAGTATCTATGGAACTTACAGGGGTCTGGGCTTGTAACACAAACACACAGGTTATATATATATATATATTGGAAGACGCAGGAAGACCTCACCAGACAAGGTCAGCAGCACCGTTTATTTGGCAGTGTCTGCCTCGGCTCAGAACACCAAGAGGGAAGAGTCGGGATGATGATGATATGTACAAGTGAGAACGATGAAGTACTTGAAATGTGCTTACACTAATTTCCCCCCCTCTTCGAAGCGGCCAACCTGGCCGCCACTCAGAGATCGTCTGAACGAGTAGCAAAAGGCTTCATGCGCGACACGTGAACGATTTCCGTGTTGCGACGACGGCGGTCTGTGACAGACTGAAGCGGGCTGACGAGATAGTTCACTGGGGAAGTTTGTCGTAGAACAGTGTAGGGGCCAACGTACCGGTGAAGGAATTTCTCGCAAAGCCCTGACGCTCGCACCGGGGTCCATAGTAAGACCTTATCGCCGGGATTAAAGGCAACGTTGCGTCGTTTGCTATCGCAGCGACGTTTTCTCTCCTCTTGAGTAGCTTCGGTGTTTTTACGAGCAATTTCACGGCAATGCGCGACTCGAGCTGCAAAGTCTTCTGGCAGAGAAGTACTGCACGGAGCAGGAGCAAAGAAGAATGCCGTGTCGAAGACGGAGGAAGCAGATCGTCCATACACGAGGAAAAAAGGGCTGTAGCCAGTAGATCGTTGTATCGCAGTATTGTAGGCAAAGGTGACAAATGGTAAAATGTTATGCCAGTTTTTGTGGTCAGGACGTAAGTACATGGAGATCATGTCAGAGAGCGTTCGGTGGAAGCGCTCAGTAAGGCCGTTCGTCTGCGGGTGGTATGTAGAAGTGGTTTTGTGCGTCGTATTGCACGCCCGCAGGACTTCCTCGAGGACCTCGGAAATGAAGGCTTTGCCACGGTCACTCAGAAGAACGCGAGGAGCTCCGTGGCGCAAGACGATGGACTGCAAGAAAAAGTCGGCGATATCTGTAGCGGTAGCAGAACGAAGAGGCGCCGTCTCGGCGTATCTTGTCAAATGGTCGACTGCAGTGACGATCCAGCGGTGACCAGAAGACGTCAACGGCAAGGGTCCATACAAGTCAATTCCGACAAATTCAAAAGGTGCGGTCGGACAAGGAAGAGGCTGCAGGAAACCAGCCGGCGGGGATGTCGATCGCTTACGGTGCTGACACGACGCGCACGAGCCCACGTATTTGGCTACCGTTGTGGACAAGCCCGGCCAGAAGCAGCGGGTCTTGATGCGGTCGTAGGTCTTGCGGAAGCCTAGATGACCGGCAGCAATGTCATCGTGGAATGCTTCCAAAACTCGAAGACGAAGGCAGCGGGGGAGGACTGGCACCCACTTGTTACCCGTGGGATGGTAAATAAATCGATGAAGCACACCGTCATCGAGGCGAAAATGCCGAAGCTGGCGTCGCAAGCGGCTGTTGGGTGGTTTAGTGACACCGCGAAGGCGATCAATGAAAGTCCGACAGTAGGAGTCTGCCCGCTGAAGTGAGCGGAAATCGGAGGGCGAAGATAGTTGAATTTGGTCCAGTGCAGCGAGCAAAAGGTGTTGTGAGGCAGGCTGGACGTCGGAGCCGTTCGAAGGCGATGTGGAGCACGTACTCTCAAGTGAGATCGAAAGCGGGCATCGGGATAGCGCGTCGGCATCATGATGACATTTTCCAGACTTGTAGGTGATGGTAAAGTCGTACTCTTGCAGGCGCAGTATCCAGCGCCCTAGACGTCCTGACATATTCTTCATTGATGACAGCCAACACAGTGCGTGATGGTCGGTGACGATGGTAAAATGCCGACCGTAGAGGTACGGGCGGAATTTCTGTATCGACCAGACGATAGCCAGGCACTCTTGTTCCGTGATCGTGTAGTTGCGCTCAGCTGTCGACAGAGTCCGGCTAGCGTATGCCACAACCTGCTCTTTAGAGGAGGCATCACGCTGCAGAAGGACGGCCCCAATGCCTTGTGCGCTTGCGTCAGTGTGCAGTATAGTGGGTGCTCTCTCGTCGAAGTGGCGGAGCACTGGTCCGGAAGTCAGGCGTCCTTTCAGAGTTTCAAACGCGAACTCGCAGTCGTTGGACCATGCGAAAGAAGCACCAGCGACTAGTAACTTATTTAGGGGAGCCGCTATGGTAGCAAAGTTGCGTATAAAGCGACGAAAGTAGGACGCGAGACCAAGAAAGCTGCGCAACGTCTTTTGGTTGGATGGTCGAGGGAACTGTAGTACAGCTGTGATCTTGTCAGGGTCTGGTTGGATGCCGTCTTTCGAAACGACGTGACCGAGCACTTTGATACTTTTGCTGGCGAATGTGCACTTTTTCGTATTTATCTGAAGGCCAGCCTTGGAAAGGCACTGAAGTACCTCGTCTAATCGTTGAAGATGTTGAGTAAAGGTAGATGAAAAAACAACGATATCATCTAAGTAACAGAGGCAGGTCTTCCATTTTAGGCCACGAAGAACAGTATCAATCATCCGCTCAAATGTTGCTGGAGCGTTGCACAGGCCAAAAGGCATTACATTAAATTCATAAAGCCCGTCCGGCGTAGCAAAGGCGGTTTTTTCTTTGTCAGCCTCGTTCATGGGGATTTGCCAGTAGCCTGATCGTAGGTCAAGGCTCGAAAAATATTTCGCCCCTTGGAGTGTGTCTAAAGCGTCATCAATTCGAGGCATAGGATATACGTCCTTACGTGTGATCTTATTCAGCGCTCGGTAGTCAACGCAGAAACGAACAGAGCCATCCTTTTTTCTCACTAAAACGACCGGAGATGACCAAGAACTGGAAGAGGGCCGTATTATATTTCGTGATAGCATGTCGCCAACTTCTTTTTCAATGACTTTTCTTTCCGACTGCGATACACGATATGGCCGACGGCGTATCACACCAGAACCATCGGTTTCAATGCGGTGTACAGCCACGGAAGTCTGACTCAGGGTTGTGGCACAGCTATCGAAGCAAGCTTTGTGCTTAGCTAAAAGTGCCAATAGAGCTTCGGACTGTGCAGACGTTAGGTCTGAACCGATGACTGCTCGAAATGAGGAAGAATTCGAACCTGAAGTCGGTACTGGTGACGAAGACGGGCAAAGTGCTGCGATGGAGGTCAATGGAGAGGCGTCTATCGTCGCCACAGTCATCCCCTTGGGCAACAGCATGGATTCTGCAGTTGTGTTGCAAACGGGCAGAAAAGCACGGCCACAGGAAAACCGGAGGAGACAAGAGGCGACGAGAATTCCACGTGAAGTGGAACGAAAATAAGGCGAAACTAGTGCATCACCATCGGCTACTTGGGTAGATGCGACAGCTACCACGTGTTCGTGACCAGGACGCAGGACACAATCTTCAACGACGAGTAAGCTGGAGATCGAGGGTGACAATGCCGAAATGGGTGCATCCGCTGTATCCGAGATATGAACGACGTCTTCTTTAAATGATATAACAGCGGAAGCAGAATGTAGAAAGTCCCAACCGAGAATAAGTTCATGAACGCATGTGGGTAATACAATCATTTCGATGTGGTGACGTATGCCGTCGATGGAAACGCGAGCCGTACACTGTCCGTCGGGTTGAATCAGCACGTTATTTGCACCGCGCAACACAGGTCCCACATAAGGTGTTCTGACTTTACGGAGCCGCGAGCACAAGTCACTACGCAAAACAGAAGTGGCGGCACCGGTGTCAACAAGAGCTTGTACAGGAACACCTTCAACAGTCACAGACAACATATTGGCTGGGCAAACAGGAGGTAATTTAGGAGATCGACAGGACGCAGTTTTCCCTCCACAAACTGCAATCCTTAGTTTTCCGGATGTTGGTCAGCAAGGCAGGAGATGGGGCGAAGCGGCGAGGCAGAGCGGCGGTAGGGCGAAAGAGATCGTCGTCTAGAGGGACGGGAGTCCTGACGTTGACGCGGGGACGCGGGAGGCGACGGAGACCGGTGCTGCGTGGACGGGTAGAAGTCGGGGCAATAAGGATCGGGTCTTCGGGTCCGGTCTCGCTCGAAGTCAGCGTAGCCTCGTCGTTCATCCTGATGGCGGCGACGGCAATAACGAGATATATGTCCACGTATACCGCAGTAAAAACAGACGGGACGGGATGAACGCCACCCAGGATACGAGGGCGCAACAGGTACTCTGCCTCCCACAGGAGCCAAATGACCATAGGCAACTTCAGTAGGCCCAGGCGTGACGGCAGCAGGTGGTATTGCGGCAATATCGGCGTATGTGGGCGTCGAACGTGTGGTGTGAGCAACCGATGCTGTCGGCGCCGTCATGGCTGCCATATCAGCGTATGTTGGTAGCGGGCATGCTGATGGAGCGAGAGGTACTGTTGGTGACGTCATGGCTGCCAGCTCCTGCTTGACAAGGTTGCGTAGGTCGAAAGGTGACGCCTGGGCGGAGGCGCCAGATGATCGACTCTGTTCCTGCAGTTGAAGTTCTTCGCGGATGATGGTGCGGATGAGCGCTCGTAAATCCGAGGGAGGAGTAAGGCGAGGATCGCTCTCTTGCTGGAGACGAAGGGATTGCAGCTCGTCTAGGCGCTGGCATGTCGAGGTAATATCTTCAACCGTGGTAGGGTTGTGAACAGCCATGGCGTTGAATGCGAGCGTGCCTATTCCTTTGAGGATATTGCGAACGCGCTCGGCTTCCGTCATTTCACTGTTCGCACGACGGCAGAGGCCCAAGACATCCTCGATGTACGAAACGTACGACTCGTGCGCGAGTTGAACACGCGCAGCCAGCTTTTGCTTCGCGATCTCGGAACGGCTGGATGAGCTTGCGAAGATTTGTCGCAGCTTGGTGGTAAAAACGGACCAATTGACGAAGTCAATTTGGTGATTAAAATACCAGGTTTTCGCAATACCCGTGAGGTAGAAGGGTACATAAGTCAATCTCTCGGCTTCGGTCCACCGATTGACTGAACTCACGCGGTTGTAAATGTCGAGCCAGTCCTCGACGTCGGCACCGCGGAGACCCGCGAACATGGGTGGTTCGCGCATGGGGCCTGTGACAGTGTACGAAGGAAGGGCAGCCGGTGGAGTCGGTGCTGTAGCGTTAGGGCTAGCAGTTTGGTCGGATGACTGCATAGCTGCGGGGGTGGCCATGCGCAAGCGGCGACCGGATCGTAGCTCCAGGTAGAACACGAACGCAGGAGGACGTCGGGATCTTGACGAACCTCCACCACTCTGGAAGACGCAGGAAGACCTCACCAGACAAGGTCAGCAGCACCGTTTATTTGGCAGTGTCTGCCTCGGCTCAGAACACCAAGAGGGAAGAGTCGGGATGATGATGATATGTACAAGTGAGAACGATGAAGTACTTGAAATGTGCTTACAATATATATATATATATGTGTGTGTGTGTGTGTGTGTGTGTGTGTGTGTGACGTGAGAGAACAGAGATACGTCGTGGTTCAGATGCCATCCATTTATTCTAATGCACGCGCACTTCGTCGGCTTCTCCTACCATCGCCTTGTTCATACGTTATATATACATACATATATATATATATATATATATATATATATATATATATATATATGTATGTATGTATATATAAACACAGTATTAATGAGAACTAACAGACAAAGATGCCAAGGAAAGTATAGGGGAAGCTATTAGAAGTAATTGTAATGTAAATGTGAAGAAAGGAAAGTGGACGAAAAGATAACTTGCCACCGGCAGGATCCGAACCTGCGACCTTCGAATAACGCGTCCGATGCTCTACCACTGAGCTACGGTGGCGGTCATCTCCCCGTCCACTTTATAGGGTATATATGTGTACTTAAACGTGGGAGCGTCAGTCAGCGCCGCCTGTTGCCATTACGGCGAGTGTATATATGTATATATATATATGTATATGTACATATACATAAAAAAATATCCATAACAGCATAAGAATTCAAAGGCGAATATTTTTTCTTTTTTTCTCTGCCATTGAATGCTTCGGAGCACAGGGTCTTATAGCAGTCCAGACAAGCTACCGGAGCACCTTGCAACTGTTATGGTGTTTTTCTGGACAGCTTATATCCCTCGCACTCAAGACTACCAATTCTCGCAGACTCGTTTAGATATTTTAACAGCCTTGCGCCGATGCCTTCTTTGGAGCTGGTTATTGCCGCGTTCCATGAATTAGTTCTTTTATAATTTTCACGACCAGCAAACCCCTCACCCGTCCTGATTCACCCACATGGTTCCTCCCTAACTATATGACGTTACACAGTGTCTAATAGGTCATAAATCTGGTTAGCGACTGTTGCAGTCAAAGAGTTAGAGCGCCTTACACTTAGAGTAATCCCTAACTGTGGAAACTTTCGAAGCCGCAGGCTACGCTGATTTGCGAAAGAACAGGAGAAGACCCCAGTATCCCGGAAGCTGCCAATAAAAGATCGCTATTAGACATCACAGCGGAAGCACGGCGCCATAAACTGGCAAATGATGAAGCATTCCTATATTACCGTTCAAAGTAAGAATGAGCGTTTGCTTTGTGTAGCTAGCCACTAAGCTAAATCTCTGCCATGCACGATGCGCGTCAAGGTTATGGGGGGTCTTTTAGGGCTGTAATAACTCTGTTATGATCACCACGATGAGCTCAGGAAGGGGCTTGTTGGCTTCATAAATATAGGAAAAGATGAGGATGTTTTCATGCAGTAAACAAGCAACCGGCAAGAATGAATGTGAACAATAGAGGCAACGCTTGTTTACGCAGAATTCCTTTCCTTACAATGATGAGTGTTGTTTAAATATTTACTAATCAATTAATTAATGTTTATGGCACCCCAATAGGGCTATAACTGCAGGACTGGGATGACCAAATAAAATAGCATTTATAAGTAAGCCTGCATAAATTTTTCGGTGTTACGTAACGAATGTTTGAACAAAATGAATGGAACATGAATTGATGGGAAGCATATTAATGCTTTGTATTCACAGTTTTAACACAATTTTAACACAATTGAAAGGCAGAACATTTCCTATAGCTGTTTTATGTCAAGATATTTTCAAAATTAAGAAACAGGCATATGTGTAGAGCTTCAGTACAATATTCTGTTGTAACTAATCGTCAGCATGGGTCCACATCGGGCTCTCTGACTGTCACACAACTGGTCACTGTTCATTCCTTTTCACCAACTCTTGGAAAAAAAGAACAAATTGATGAAATTTTTCTAGACTTCCGTAAAGCCTTCGATACCATCCTACACAATATATAATTATTAAACTTGAAAATGCAGGCATTCCGGGAATGTATATGTCGTTGGACAACAGATTTTTTGTAGTGCTGCCGTGCCCAAGTGTACTTTTTTCTGGATTTGCTTTTATATGCCAACTGCTGTCCGGTGACGTTGAACTCAACCAATTCCTGATACTAAAGCCATCTTACAAAAACTCTGTGAGGGCCAAAAGCAATTCAAGCTGAACTAAGTACCACCAGGAAAAGGCTGATTAAAGTAGAGAACTCTCTTCAAACTCTGAAAGACCAGGCAAAGAAAATAGGGAACCTGACAAAGACTATCGCAGATGTTAACGAAACACTGTCAAGACAAGAAGAAAGGTTGATCAGTTTAGGGGACAGGAGCAGACGAAATAATCTGTTGGTTTTTCGGGTCGCAGAGAAAAACGACGAGACCGGAAAAGACCACGAAGAAGCTGTATTAGACAAAATTATTTTGCAAATCTTGGTGTGGAACTGAAAACTGTTGAACGAATTCATCGAATAGGCAGGAAGCAAAGCAGAGTACCACGACCCATAATAATATAAATATCAGGTTCACGAGAAAAATCGTACGTTTATGAAAGTGCAAGAAGCTTGAGGGCAGCCCTATATCGGTAGGCGATGACTTTTGCAAAGAGACTTTAGCCAAGCGTAAGCTGCTATGGCAGTCTGGAAAAGAGGAAAGGGAAGAAGGACAACGAATGCATCTAAGCTAAGACAAGTTGGTCATTGACACAGACGTTTATTTCTGTGACTACGATAAAGGACAGTCAAGTTTACCTAAATAACGACAGGGAAAATGCCACCTCGCAGTGAAAAGTGACTGATGCCGTCTGCGACAAGCTCCATGTATTTTACGCTTACAAATATAAATGCCCGAACTCTCGCGAATAAAATAGATGCATTAGAGTATATCATGGCTTCCGATGATCCGCATATAATTACGCTTACAGAGACATGGCTGCGCCCGGAAATAAAGGACACTGAAATCGTACTATCCTGCTACGGGGTGTTTAGAAGAGACCGTGATTCGCAAAGAGGAGGAGTAGCAATAATTCTTAAACAAAACTTAGAAGCAGTCGCCATGGCACGGATGGCTAATCACGAGAGTGTTTGGTGCGAAATTAAACTAGCAAGAACGTCCATGATTTTGGAAGCCATCTACCAACCCTCCCCCCCCCCCCCCCCCCCCAATGCCCCTAGTTCGTACATGGTAGATCTGCAGCAATTCCTAGAAAGCATTGCGACTCGGAGTAGCAAGTTAATAATTGCAGGTGATTTTTGTCTGCCTGGGAAAAATTGGCACAAGCTACAGGACAAATCAAAAGACAGAGTATACGGTGAGTTCTGCTGGACGCCGCGTTTAACGTGACCTTACTCAGACCGTCCAACATAGCACACGTGAAACAGAATATGTGGATTCCATACTGGATTTAGCTTTTCTTGATGGGCGGATCGACAACTAGGACGTTTCCGTTGAAGATGGCTTGTCAGATCATAAACTTGTAATGGTGGAGATAAGGACTGATAGCTTACCACGCGAAAAGGAAATATTCATACAAGTGCGCAACAACAATAAGGTCGATGACGAGAGCATAATAGATAACTTATCATTTTCCTTGGACATGTTTAGCCCTTTACTGCCGAGTGTCGCGAATTCGCGACATACCCAAAAACTACGAGCCAACAAGTCACGAAACGCGTGCCGCATTTAATGCCGGCTGTCAAGTATTCACGGGGAATGTAGCTTTCAGAATAAAAAAAATCTTGCACCGTTTTGTGTAAGGTATTCTGTGCTAGAACCAATTGTTTTGTAGCTGATGACGGAGAGCGCAAAGCACGTGCGACGGCTCTTACGTCTTCCTTCTTTCTCGCCTCAGTTACGTAAGTTCAATGTTAATAATAATACTTGGGGTTTAACCTCCCAAAACCACGATATGATTATGAGAGGCGCCGTAGTGGAGGGCTCCGGAAATTTTGACCATCTGGTGTTCTTTAACGTTCACTGACATCGCACAGTACACGGGCCTCTACCATTTCGCCTCCATCGAAATGCGACCGCCGCGGCCGGGATCAAACCCGCGGCCTACGGGTCAGCAGCCGAGCACCGTAACCGCTACACCACCGCGGCGGACGTAAGTTCAATGTTCAATAATTTTGTTTATTTGGTGCTACGCATGAAGAAGCATTTCAAGAACTAAAACGACGCCTGCAAACGCCCCGTTACTCTGGCATTTCGACGAACATGCCGAAACAGAAGTGCACACCGACGCAAGCAGCGTCATAGAGAAAGGGAAACTTGGTAAAGAGCGGACACTCCCATAGAGCCTTGCAGCCGAATTAGAGTGCAAGGAGGGCTTCCCCCTCTCCTGAAATGCAGTGGGACACCAAGTGGTCGCTTATGATACTTCACGAGTTTCGGTTCTGGTTCCGTGCGTGTAAAACTTTTTTTTAGGACATGGTGCAGCGAGTTTCCGGTTTCGGTTTAAAGCGCGCGCAGTTTAAAAGTTCTGACGTGGTGCAGTGCGTGGTTCCCCCCCCCCCCCCCCCCCCGCATATTGCGTTCATTTGCACTGAGGCAATGTTTAGCGAGGATTTGTTTTTTGTTTTGTTTTTCTTTTCAGATCACGTGCATACACGCTATTGAATAAGCACGAAAGCATACAAGACAAGCACAGACAGTGGAGAAATGCTTTATTTTGTAATACGGACGTTTTCAAAGACACACAGCGCAATACAAACTGAACGAAAGATATCCGAAGCAGACCAATCAATACAGAAGGCAGCTAAAAGAAGTACATGTACCAAAATGTTTTAAAAACAATTGGTTTATGTGTCATACACATGTGGTGCATGAAGGCAACTTAGAGATATTTGCGCTTGAGAACAAGGCAAACCTTCCAACATAAAAAAAAATATACAAGCCGTGTGCGACATTTGCACTGTTGTGCAGACAGTGATACATGCGAAATGTAAAGAAGGTTGCATGAATACGTTTCCACTAGGCATGCAAACTGAAATGAACAGCATGTATACCTAACACATATAAAGCGACTTGGGAAAGCTTGTATACACTTCTGGTTATGTTGTTTGTCTCTCTTAGTAGAGTGCTGCACGTTCTAGCTATCTGCAAGTAGGCCCTGTTTTGGTTCTTCTGTCACATTTATCAGTGACAATGCCCCATGACGACAGACGGATATAAAAAGGCACTACAAGCGATCTCACACTCTATGCAGCACACACATGTCAGTGTGTTGACAGGCGGTTGAGGTAACATTTTTAGAACAGATATAAGTACAAAGTAAACATGCAAAAGCTTTGTTTGCACAAGGCAGGAGACAATTTCCATGATCTGATCCACGCGAGTTGGTCTCGCAGAAAGTTTACCAGCTCGTCATTTCTCCTAATGGCATAACGACACTTTTGGGCATTCTTTTTGGGCGATGAGCTATTGAGTGAGTCGAACACTTTATCTATACGCTCACAGAAATGGGCTGTAGCCATAGCTGCTGCGGGGAGCTCCTTTGCGTACACCAGAGCCATGAGTTCCACACTAACAGATGCACTTAGCACCTGTACTGCTCAGCTTACTTTCATGTTACAAAAAGGCTTCTGCTAGACGTTCCTCTTGGTCAGCTTAGGTGCGAGTTTAAACCGCAACTCGTGAGTAGATTTATAAAAGGGCCTCAATAACTTCATCTCCTATGAACAACTTGTGTGCTTGCAGGTTGTTTCGCGTGGTTTTGATTAGGTGTGGCACATCAAAAACAAAGTGCACCCTTTCACCAGCAACCTCAAAATAAGGACGTTGAATTGTAATTCCAAGCATATGAGAAAGGGCAACGTTTGAGGCTCCCTGGTCACAAATTAAACATTTGACTGCGATTCCGGCGTGTCCGAGGTTGTTTATAATTCAGGCAAGCAAATCCTTTGTAACACTTCCTGGCGTAGATACGTGTCCTATTGTAAATGCGATTGGCTGGACCCACCTCCTAGGAACACCAGCGAGAAGGACAACCATGGCTCTGTCAGCGATATCTGGCGTTCGAGCTGTTCCATCGTCAGCAAAGCCTTGCACAAGATCTTGAGTTACATCATAGGACAAGTTCTTCAAAATCACTTCACCGAATATGAGTGAACACACCCTGTCGCGCTTATCCCATGTCTGCATACAAGCTGACACACACTCAATAACCCCTGGAATCACACCTGGTGACATTCGAATAATTCCTAACCAACGCCTCAGTGAGTGCTGGATAGGCAGACAAAGAATGGGCGCTAGAAAGCGGTATGCTCTTGGGCCCCTGAAGTTTAAGTGCAATGCAAATTTCTTTAGCCATGCCGGAAGCCTTTTCCCCTGACCCCTATTCATAACTCGCACATGTGCACAAAGGAGACTGAAGACCTCTTCGGTCACGAAAGGACGAACGACACCCAAGGCCTTGGCAATTGATGGAGGCAGCTCCCTCTGCTGTTTCCACAACCTTTCAATGGTCTCGCGGCAGGAGGCGACCCTTGACTGCAGGCGTTTGATGGTGCGACGAAATTTCCGCAACGGCGACTTCATTCCTCCGCAGGGAGCTGCAACGGGAAATGCTTAATATCAATATAACAGGAATACAAAGAAGTAATATGCGTGATGAGACGTTACATTTTTAGAACACTACATGAGCCGCTTCGTAAAAAATTACCTGCAAACACACACCTTCACAATCCGGTACTGCTGTTACTAGCATTTGCCACAACATGAGCTCACGCTGACGTCACTTATGCGAGATCATTGCTGAGAATTTTTTCTGCAGTTTTTTTTTACGCTTGTGTGGCATCGTCCAATTACCTACTTTTTTATATACTACAAGCTGGACACCATCACAATCATCGAAAACTCAATAAATCATACTTTAAAAAACAATCGTATACAATCAATTTTAAAGCTCTGCACTAATACACAGCATGTTTTCTTATTGAAATTACTGCGCTACAATAAAACACTTCACATCGGGGCTCACCTGTTGTCCTGTGGGATGCGAAAGAAGCTCGTTCCGGGCTTCTTGCAAGTGCGGCCGTTGTTACTTCACCACGCCACACAACAGTAGGGGTTGTACGGCCGACGACTGAACATCTGAAAAGATTATTTAGAGTCATGTCGGTGTCGTAGTTACAGCATACGAAGTTATTTTGGGGTCATTGGCAGAGATCGAATATGCAACTAAACGACTACCCTGAGTTATGCAAATGCGACGTCGTTCGCAAAAACGTGCGTACTAAAATGACCATTTCGGTGAATCATCGACATTTCATCATCGTTTAAAATGCACCGAATTCTGAAAGAGTGGGCATTAACCATTGGCGCGTCTTCTAACAAGTAACTCGAACCACCCATGCCATGCATAGCTTAGGCTTTCTTGCCCTGGCCCTTCCACAAGCGAACTTGCTGCGCAGTTTCCCAGAAGCTACTTCGAAATATTCTTTAGCAAAATAAGCAAGCCACACACACAATAACCATCTTCACTCGTGTGGAGTGAAGATGGTTATTGTTCACACGAGTGAAGAACTCTTCACTCGTGTGGAGTGCCTCGCTACGCCCACAACGCGTTAAGAATGCCGAAACCTTGGGCCTCGGGATCGTACGTTACATGCTTTTCATTTCATTTAACTTTAACCCACTTCGCTTTCAAAAAAGTAGCAACGACTCACAATTGATACGTAACTAATTACACAAAGGTCGACCCTTCTCGTTTCCTTAAGCGCGCGTCGCACCTGAACTTTCACGCGTGGCTACTAGGCAAGTACGTGCCCTAATCCTGCTACGTGCGCACACTTAAATCGACAAAGGCCTCCGCTGCTAAGCCTACTACGCAGCGCTCAGAGAGAACAGAAACGTGGGTTCTCACCGTGCCGTCGTCCGTTGCTCAGGCTCAGCAGGTGACACGGTCAGCAATGCTCACATTGCCGCGACGAGAAGAAAAAGCAAGCGCCCAAAACCCACTACGCGCAGTCGTTACATTTCAGATACAGCAGCCAGCCAAACCTGAGCCTACCCCAACCCGTCAACACATTGCTTACGAAAACACACCCTCACGTACCTCCTTCCATATCTGTTCTGACACATTTGTCGATTTCCGTTCCCGCGTTCGCCTGATGGCGATGCACGTGACAATGTTCTTTTCGAGAATTCTCAGTTCATTGTGCAAGAAAATGTTTTCACACGTAGAGTAAACAAACAAAAAAAATTGAAAAAAGCTACACATTTGCGTTTCACAACTCTCTTTTTTTGTTTTCTTTTGCGCTACTTGCGCTACCTGACGGTCACTTATTACAGCTTGCGTTCTTCGGGATCACGGTCCCTATGATTTGACGCGAAAATCTCGAAGGCTGTTTGGGCGAGGAGGTGGCGGGGAGAGCTCGATCCTCTTATCGCTGAGTGTCCGCTCTTGGTCATTTTCCCTTTCTCTATGGCAGCGTGGGATCGGCGCCGTCCATGTGCAGAGGACGGACGGACTGGAAAGTGTTATCAGTTATGCTAGCAGGTGGCTGTCCAAGGCAGAGGCCAACTACAGATCCAGCTTTCGGGGACATTGGATGATCAGCGCTCCTAGCGGCCACGGCTGGAAGCTCTCACGTTTTCAATGGGACAGGGTCATTTTTCGACGATAAAAAATCGTAGAGGCGCAATTTCCAAAACTTCTTAAAGGGGCACCTTCTAGAAGCTGTACCGCATTTAACAAATGCAGCATCGTTAACATCGGGGCTTCGCATTCTGTTCCCACGACGACTAAAGTTTAAACAATGGGGTCCTATGGAAGCGGCCGAAATCACGCCTCGTTTTTCGGGACAAAAACGAGCCGTCTGAAAAATCTAGACGGAATCCTGCAAATTTCTCGGAGATCTGAGTAGTACGGAGACGAAGCTTTCATTTGAGGCCGCAATCATGTTTCTGTGTGAAGAAAAACACGTTCCAAAATGAAGTTTTCTACAACACAGTCGCGTCTTCGACTCGCGTCTTCGACCATTGTATCTTGATAAGACCCATTTTACCGCCTCGCGACCGGTGTGCGTTGTGGCCTAGATGGTTGAGTGTCTGTTTTCGCGACTCACGTGCGTTAACGGGTTCGAATCGCAAGAAATTTTTTCGTTTTTTTTTTTTTTTTTTTTTAGAGAATTGCTGTCAGTGGTTACGGTACTCGGCTGCCGACCCGAAGGGCACCGGTTTGATCGTGGCCGCGGCTCTAGCATTTTCGAACGAGGCGAAAGTCCACTAGTACTTGGATTTTGATGCTGTACGTAGATGTAAATTCACGTAAAGAACCCCAGGTGGTCGAAATTTCCGGCACACTCTTCTGCCGCGACAGGGAATGGGAGACGCCCGCTAAGCGCTAAGCGCGTGTGCTGTAGGATATCGTTTTTCCAGTCTCGACCTCCTCTACGGCGCGCCTCATAAACATATCGTAGTTTTGGCGTGTAAAATTCCAGCAATTAATATTACTAGTGCGTCATTGCTGAAGATTTAGTTTTTTTGTTTTTTCGCTAAAGCGTTGCACCCAGAATCTTTGCTACAGAGCCGGTTTCGCTTCTAGATATGGAGCACGTAAAGTTCTCATGTTTTAGAGAGAGAGAGCTCTTTATTGAAAGGCAGAGAATTTAGCCGGCGTGTGTAAATCGCTGGCTTGCTACTCTGCGTGGGGAAGGGGATTGGGGACTGAAAGACACAAAGGGAGAGAGAGAGATAGAAAAAAAAATAAAAAGTTAAAATAGAATTTAAAAAAGGTAAAAACACAAACTGAGTTTTTTGTCTCTTGGGCGGGGACGTGTGCTGAGAGTGACTTATTACGTGCTTTCAAGGTGCCATTAAAGTTTGTCGAGCTGACCGATGCTCTCTAAATATCTGAATAATAGTTTCATAGCATGCCTCTGTTGCGTGGCGCAGGGTAAAGGGCCCAAGACGCAGTCAATTGATAAAGTTCTTCGGGTCAGCATATGCATGGAATGTTCATAGAGCGCACGCTCATCGGCATACGCTCGGCACTCAAATAAAATATGTTCGACAGTTTTTATTCAGCCACAGTTATTGCAGTATGGACTTTCGGTTTGACCAACGCGGTACCGTAAGCTGTTTCCATAAGCACTGTTCAGTCGAAGACGATGGTACAAAGTTTCCAGATGTCGAGGAATTCTGCATGGGAGTCTTGTTCTTAGATGTGGGTCGATAGAGTAGAGGAAATCATAATGATGTGTCGAAAGGTTCCAGAGCCTCTTGTTTTCTTCGGAAGCAAGTCTCTTAGCCAGTTGGGAAGCATCAGATTTGGTAAAATAGGTTCGCCTGTAATTTCGGTTTTGAAGTCCTTTGCGTGCCGCTTCATCCGCTTTTTCGTTGGCCAGAATACCGCAATGAGCTGGTATCCACTGAAATGTGATAAAGTTACCTGTGGTAACAGCCAAGTGGTGCAAGTACGCTACATCGAATGAAATCGGGTGACGATTTGTTTTCTTTAAGAGGTTGAACAGTATCTGTAGCGCTCCCTTGGAGTCGGTGAAGACCACCCATCGGTTCGGCGTTTGACGCAAGATATATAGGACAGCTTCTTTGATGCCATGAAGTTCTGCTGTAGTCGAGGATGTCCTTCGCTATCATGTTTTAGTATTTCTTATTACGCAACCCATTATCTAAACAACAAAGGAAGGGGAACCAAGGGCCTATTTCAGTTAACCACAGCCTCAATAAGGCAACACATATTGAATCCAAGGAAAGCATGAGAGAAGCTATTGGTAGTGTAATGAAGCGTTTTAAATAAGCATTATACTATTGGAGACTGACCAGCAATGGCAGAACCAGCGCAAAGCTTGCGTTGCCGAATCGTCTTCTTTTCTTTCTACATCAGCAGCGTTCTCTGCTTCTGCAAACAGTGCCGCTTTTAGAGAGTTTTAGAACAGCGTACGCGAAGCTTTGCGTTTGCGTTGCGCATGCGTCGTACGCTAGCCTCTTGCGGGCTCCCGTTAAGTGACGAACGCTAACGCTACGCCCGCAATGCCTGCAAGCTTTGCGTGCGGTGTTCTAACACTCTCTGTTTACTTCCCTTCCGAAACAGAGCCATCCTGGCGAATTACGGGCAGAATACCACGGCGCAGAGATAGTAAGGCAGGTGGGTGATTCCACGAAAGATCGAACATGCATGTCCGGTCGATATTTTTGTTTTGTCTGGGATTTTTATATGATGTGCCGGCATATTCAAAGTGCAGGGAACCGACAATTTTATTTCCAAAGAACGCTCCGAGCGCGCGAAACAAATATTTGAAGGTGGTGGCGCGGGCGTCTTCTTTTTTCTCGCCGCAATATTTTTGGATTTCTTCGCCGAACTTAATGCGAACTATAAACATTGCGTCGAAAATTTTTGGTGTTCATTTTAATAGGGAATACTAAGAATTACATCCAGGGTTTTTTGATGCTGTCCACCAAGGGTAAAAAATGTAAAAAAAAATGGTAGACACGGCCCAAATCGAAAATGTTTGCGAAGTTTGATGCGTCTTCGCCCGTTTGTTATTTTACACAGAAACTTCAAAACTGTATCACATATAGAAAAAAAGCATTTGAAATATTTGTGCGAGAGATCGCTTTCCTACAAGCAGCGTAAAAAAAGAAAGAAATAGTTTAAAAACCAAGTTTTTTCAAAAAAGCCCATTTTCAAAAAGAAAAAAAAAACTTGGCGTCACTTTTAGGGAAAACTTTTTTACCGAAGAGTGCTTATGTCAGTCAATGCACGGTTTCGATATAAAATGTCGTCATTTTCTTTGTTAATGAGACATAAAGGGCCAAATTAACATTTGCTGTGTGTTCTCACTTCAGTGCCTTTGATGGTTGTTATCAGCTTGCATTGTGCGTAAATCTACAGTACTAATTATTTTGCTGCAGCGAAATTTCACTCTGGTAGCCTGTCTTCAGCAAAAATGTATTCTCAGATTTATTTGTCTCTAGCGTGTGCGGGGTTGGGCTGCTTCCGCTCTCTAAAGGGCTATGCGTGCACAGCTTGCAGCCTGCAAGAAAGCCTGCAAGAAAGGTGGACGTACCTGTTCAACATATTAATCGTTTTAGGTTCCTCAAGAAATGCTTGGTCTACCTCATCGCGGCTTACAGATATCGACCGGACATGCATGTTCGATCTCTCGGGGAATCACCTAGGTTCATTGCACAATCTGATGCCTCGATATTTTTGATTACTATACTCCATCTCACAATTACCTTGCAGCACTGCCGAAGTTACGAGGAGTAACAGGCAGTGTCCTTGCGCAGCACGTAATGTAGTCCCGGGCTTAACTCTCATTATCAACGAGGTGCAAGTGCTTTAGCTGTGCTTCTCGCATGACGCGTTACGGCGATACGTGGCACGTTAGGCCCTTCACGCATGCACTTCGAAATTTGTGAAATAATGAAGAGATTACCGGCTGGTAGCCGTAATAACCACCCTAACCGCGGTGACGTACAGCAACATGGCAGCCCCCATACACCCCAGACCACACGCTTCGGTCCGAATTCGTGCTTTTTACTGGCTCCCTGTCCGGACATCCAGAAATAAGTGGCATAATCTGTCATCGCTTAGTCTAATCTAACGCTGAGGGCAAATAATCAGGTATCTTCTTTCGCAATTATTTAAATCGCTCGTTTGTTTTGGTGCTGCTAGGACTACTGAGGCGATGCCAAGCCGTAAAAGTGGTTTGATGTTAACTGAGCAGATGTCGCCACAACATTAGCGTCCGTGATGCGTTGACGATGCGAAACACCCTGAATGTCTATATTGTTTTCTGTGCCAATGATTTGCTGTTCCACTCAAGAATGGTACATGATTGCTGCTGAAAGGGCGTCGACCATGCTGACAAAAAGAACTCGGTGAAAACGCCAATATGAACGCTGTTATAAAAAGAACCGCGTTCCTCACAAACGCCAGCGAACACGCCCTGCACGAGTGGGTTTTTGAACATAAAGAAACGGCGAGGTGGCGTTTCCGCAGCGGTTTTTTGCATTTTGTACTAAGTAGACGGAGTAAGTATCGACAAGGTAGGCGAGCCTACGCCAAAGAGACGACGAGCAGACGACGCGACGCGGATGAACACGTCTCGAGGGGGGCTTTCGCCTTTCCTATTGGCTAACAAGCCCTGCAGTTTCCACAGTGCTGCAAGGTACTTCTGAGATTGAGTATAGAATAGAAGAAAGATCAAGTGGCTTGACGACGAAGATCAAGTACGAGGCTTGCTAGACCATACGGTACGGGCCGCGGTACTTCGAAAGAGGTTTCGTTGGCCAACCGGGGCTAGCTCAAGGAATCCAGCGCCACACAAGTCGGTCACGGGCATACGACGCTAAAAGGCTTCGAGACATCTCGTTGGTGTATTTGACGCTGCTTACCTACAGTGGCGTTAGATCTGGCTCCCTGGCGACCCTCTTCAGCGAATTAGTAGCTTGGGAACTGCCGTCGACTCACTCACATAAGCGTGGCAAGGAGTTATTGCGCATAACGTGCAGGAGGGCTCGAGTCCTTGTAGGTAGAAGGCAGGAGAGAGTCCAGTAGTGGTCTGCGTAGCAGTGTTTTGTGCGTACGTCACGAAGAGAATGACACGGGTCCAGTCTTAGTAACCGGAAGTGACGTACATTGTCAGAATATCACCTGATGTTCGATTAAATGTTTCTGTTAAACCATTCGTTTTATGATTGTAAGATGTGGTGATGTGGTGAAAGACCTTGCATTCCTCTAGAATTGCTTGACGACGACCGACAGAAATACACGTCCTTCGGACGATGCGCGGCTCACGTAGTGCGCCGTGCTGTAGAATGACGTGGTGTGAAATGAGAGGCAACATTGCTAGCCGATGCAGATGTCAATGGTGAAGTCTCTGCTTAGCGCGTAATCGATGGCAAAAATCATCTATCAGTTGGTAGCAGGAGTGATTGAAAGAAGTCCATACAAATCAACGCCGGCGTAGTCCAAGGGGCGGAGAAGGCAAGTTAGTGGTTGTTACGGAGCAGGGAAACGGTAAGGGGGGATTCGTGCGGCTCTGCTCGACGTAACAAATGTAGCGGTAGAAGAAGCGGTAAATTCTGCGTTGATAGTAGCAGAGCTGGAGGAAAGTGCGCACACTGTGAGTCAGCGTTGAAGGTGGCACATATGTCAACGTAGATGGCGCGGAATAAGAGCCACTTGCGTCCATCATGGAGGTAGTTGGGATAGTAGATCAACTGTCGCGAAGAATGAAATGGTGTGTTTGATGGCTTATTTCTCAGGGATGGTAGGTGACGTTGCTTCACGCAACAAGTCCATAAGGGAAGCAATGCAGGGGTTTTTGCGCCGCTGCACAGGCATTTCGGTGACGGCTACAGCGGGAACGCGTCGTAGATGGACAAGAAGACCGCCGCTAGAATGTGTATTGATTGGCGGATGCAGGGGTGGGAGGAAGGGTTACGGGGTTCAACCGTACTTTATGTATGCTCGTGCGTGCTTTGGTAGGTGCATGGTGGGCATAAGCAACAACTAACTCGTGAAATCCGCGTTTACGCTGGGAAGCACAACGCCGAAGACAACGCCGCTAGTGTCCCTGTGAATTTCATCTTGGGTGCTCTCAGCTTTTCTGTCATAATAAACTTCTCTCCCTCTCTCTCATATGGGGTGAGCAAATCAAAATGTCGCAAAATCGGAGGCGACGTAATTATGCATCGGAGTTTGCTGGATGCATCGCCGCATGTGACTTCGCTCAAAGGTCGCGGCTGCGTCGGAGGTCGCTCAAAGCAGCTATAATTTTGGGCAAGCTGCGAATGATATGAAACGTCTAAAATAAAATCAGATGCATAGAAATGTGTGAAGGTATTTCATTGTCCGTTTATGAAAAGCAGCAACAGCACGAAGTATACTTGGAATCCGGAAGGACGCCATCTCAGAAGAAGACGGCTCAGAATAAGCAGCTTTCGTCTGCCAAATTAACACTAGAGCTGAGGCTACAGTGACGACAGCTTCGACCTGTTGTAGATGGGTCTAAAAGTCGTCTGAAAAGATCACAGTACCATCCAGGTAGCAGAGATGCGTCTACCTCTTGAAGCCGCGAAGGATGTCGATCATGCGTTCAAATGTTGCAAGAGCGTTGCACAGCGCGAATCGCGTCAGTGAATTCATATAAAGTCGGGTCTGACGAAGGCTCGTTTGCAGTGGTCAAGTTCAGCCATCGGGACTACCAGTAGCCGGAGCGCAGGTTGAACGAACAGAAAAAAAGTTCCACGCATCTGCACGATGTGAATCATGACGAGTGGGCGAAGCTCTGGGTATCGTATCGGTGAGTAACCGTACGTTACGCGAGCGTTGCCCCATATAATGTAAATGGAGTGACATAAAGTGTACATAGAAATGTAAATTTATTTCGCCTTCCGGTCGTCTTATCAACTCAAAATGTCGCAAGATTGTGGGCGACGTAAGAATACATCGGAGTTTTCTCACATGTAACTTCACTCAAAGGTCGCGGCCGCTGCGGAGGTCAGTGAAATGCGCTATAAATGCGGGGAGCTGCGAATGAAACGCGTAAAATAAAATCGAAGGCATAGAAAGCTGCGAAGGTATTTCGTTGTCAGCTTAGGAAACGTAGCAGCAGCACGAAGTGTCGTGGGATCCGGAAGGACGCCATCTCGGAAGAAGACGGCACAGAATAAGCAGCTTTCGCATACGCCAAAGCAACATTTCTTTAAGTTTACCTCAATGCCATTAGAGCTGAGACTAGTGACGACAGCTTCGACCTTTTCTAGATGGGTCGCAAAGTCGTCTCTAAAGATCAGAGTACCATCCAGGTAGTAAAGATTCGTCTGCCACTTGAAGCCGCGAAGGATGCCGATCATGCGTTCAAATGTTGCAAGCGCGTTGCACTGGCCGAATCGCGTCACCATAAATTCATATAAGCCATCGGATCTCACGAAGGCTGGTTTGCGGTGGTGAAGTTCAGCCATCGGGGCTGCAAGCAGCCGGAGTGCAGGTCCAACGAATAGAGAAAAAAGAAAAAAAAAAAAAACTATGCTCCATGCCGGCAGAGAGAGAGAGAGGCAAAGGGAAGGCAGGGAGGTTAACCAGGTTATACCCGGTTTGCTACCCTACACGGGGGGGGAGGGGGAAAGGGGGAGGAAAAGTCGCGGCATTGTCTATTAGTGGCTAGGTATAGATGTCCTTACGTGTGATCTTGTTCAGCAAGCTATAGTCTACGCGAAAACTAAGTAATTGAGCCGCATTTTTGTTTTTTTTTGTTTTTTTTTTACAATATCGACCGGTGAGACCCATCGGCTGTTCGAGGTCTGTATGACGCCGTGTTGAGCAGTGTCAATTGTGCGATGTTGCGACGCACTGTGGCTGGCACACGATATGCGCACTTAGGCTAAGGAGCATGAAGATCAGTGTCGAAGAAATACATCGTGTTAGACTTATTTTGGGCTTCAATACATGACAGGACGTTTTGTTAGGAATATAATTCGGATGGCAGCGCCTTCCTCTGTAATGTTCGGGAATTAGGAAATATCTCGAAACTAGTGGCATCATACGAATTAGTTCCAAGTCGTCTTGCGAACTCCACGGATAAATATTGCGAATTGAAATGTGGGCGATAACTCAATTCAGATCAAAATTAGTAAATTTCCCTTGATTCCCTTGATTCCCTTGACAGATAGTAGTTAGGATTAGGATTAGGATTTTGTAGGTTGCCGGAGGATCTAGCCTTCCGATTGAGAGATAGTGGTAAACTACCATTCCCTTTTTCTCTTGAGAGATAGTGGTAAACTGCCAATCACTATCTCAGAACACGTGCCAAATGCACACTACAACATTCTTATACTTTTGGTTACTTCATTCTCATGGTTCGTATCTGCGGTCACTACCTTCCCTAAACAGACGTATTCCTTTACCATTTCCAGTGTTTTGATAGGCATCGCAAATCACTCTTCTCTTCGGAGACTGCTGAACATTGATTTATTTGTCTGCATATTAATTTTCTGACCCACCGATCTGCTTTCCCTGTCTAATTCAGTAATTATGATTTGCAATAGTTTTCCCGAGTTACTAAACATGGCAATATCATCAGCGAATCGCATGTTACTAAGCTACTCTCCTTTAACTGCTATCGCGTGCTGTCCGCAATCCAACGCTCTGAAAACCTCCTGTTAACACGCGGTGAATAGCATTGCAGAGATGGTAGCTCCCTGCCTTAGACTCTTTATTAGAATTTTATTCCATGCTGTTTTTTTTTTCATGGGGGGACAATGGTGGCTGTGGAGACACTGCAGATATGCCGCCGCGACGGCATAGCGTCTATGGAGGTCGGCTGCTGACCTGAAAGGCGCAGGTTCGATCCCGGCCGCGGTGGTCGCATTTCGATGAAGGCGAAATGGTAGAGGACCGCATGTACTGTGCGATGTCAAAGCACCTTAAAGAACACCAGATGATCAAATTCCCGGAGTTCTCCTATACCGCGGGCTCCATTATCATATCGTGGTCTTGTCACGTAAAACCCCAGATATTACTATTATTATTATTATTATTATTATTATTATTAATTTTCGTTCATTAAAAAAATCATACCAGAGGGCGTTCGAATGATGATATTTAGGTAGTGTTTTTGGAGCCGGTGACCGGCAAATCTGTAGCGCTAGCACACGTGCGTCATCATGTGTGCTATGCGCCGATTTGTGTGTACCGTGAGCCAAGACCTTCTAGAACGATTACTTTGTACTTTAATAGTAATAATAATTGTTGGGGTCTAACGTCCCAAAATGACCATATGATGAGAGACGCCGCAGTGGAGGGCTCTCAAAATTTCGACCACCGGGGGTCTTTAATGTGCGCCTAAATCTAAGCACACGGGCCTCAAGCATTTTCGCCTGCATCGAAATGCGCCGCCGCGGCCGTACTTTGTAGTTTGAACCGCACGTTTGGTAGCACCATGTTAGTTCGCGGAGGCTGAATTTCGATGGACGCAATATGCAAGAAGCCCATGTGCTCAGATTTAGGTGCACGTTAAAGAACCCCACGTGGTCTAACTATCGGGGGCCCTCCACTATGGCATCTCTCACATTCATATCGCGTTCTTTGGACGCAAAACCCCAACAATTAGTATAAGAAGTATAACAGCTTTTTGTGCATCCAGAGAAGCCTAAGGAGTAGAAAAAAGCTCGGGAAACACGGGGACAAAAAGTAAGCAGACGCTACAAGCTAAGTAACCTAGAACTAAACATTGCGAAATGCTATCATTCGACTGTCAAGTCATGAAATGTGCGCCAACTGCTTCTGCCATCAGCCGAGCCTTTCAACATGGTAAAAAATTTGCGCAGCTTGCGCTCAGTCGCGTAAGGCTGGGGCAGAGCAGAGCTGGTCGGCACTCGCCTGGTCCTGGCTTGACTAGGCACACGTTCATTCACACGTCCATGCACGAAGTGTTCACGCCATCACTTTGCGATTCCCGAGTATCGGATAGGGATCGATCGGGTTTCATTGGGAATCGTTTGGCAATCACAGCACCAAGTACCTTACTTACCTTAATTAGATAAATTAGCATAACTTGCAAATTCGTCGCTTGGTCTCGATTAGCTTCCATCCCATGTCAAGGTAAGCTTAATTAGCTAATTAGTCGAGTTACCACTAGTTATATTCCATATTAATTAGTATTAGGGTAAACTCGGCGCATCTTACATAGTCTGGCATTACTAGGCACACGAGTATCTCAGCTCGGCTAAATTAGGGCTTTTTGAGGTGTGATTTAATTAGCTTAGTTATGCGTATTTAATTAGGTTTTACAATGCTCAACATGGCTTACTAAGGCTTGTCTATGGTTACACTGGTTTAACTAGGCACACCTGTTCTTAATTTTGCTTGACGTGGCCGCGCCGGCAGGATCATGGTTTCCTCTCTACATCGCGAACCGGACAAACAGCGGGCTTGTAAAAACTTGTAAAAAAAATGCGAAGGGAATAAACGAATACGTTTGGCTGCCCTTCCGAATTCCCGGTGCAGTCGGGCACCGTTTTCTTTTTCTGATGCGTAAAACGAGTCGTTGCCATAGGATCGGGGAATGACTAGCCATTTTGACGTTGCAGCTCGCCGGTCTTATCTTTGTCGCCGTTAGCAACGAACGCGACAGGCCACGCCAAGTCGTGAAGCTGTGTGTTCTGAACTTTTTTCTTTTGTTTCTTTCCTTTTCTTTCTTGCCTTGACGCAACTCTTGACTTCGCGCGAGATTCAAAAGATAAAAGTCATGCGGCACGTGGTGGAAGACACGCGAACTAAACGCCGATGTCCGTGAAAGCTGGATCTGTTCCCCAACAGAAAAGGAGTGTCTCGCCATCATTTGGGCTACGTCAAAGTTTCGCCCTTAACTCTACGGGAGGCCCTTCAAAGTTGTGAGCGACCACCACGCCTTGTGTTGGCTAGCTAGCTTGAAGGACCCTTCTGGTCGTCTCGCAAGATGTAGTCTAAGACTCTAAGAATTCGACATCACCGTCGTTTACAAGTGCGGACGGAAACACTCAGACGCCGACTCCTCGTCTCGCGCCCCCCTCGATCCGCCGCCGCAGGACGACCAGGAGGATGACTTCTTGGGAACCAGAAGTGACGACGACTTCGCCCAACGACAGTGAGCCGACCGGGAACTCAGGGGGCTTGTGGAGTATCTCGAAGGCAAGACCGCCATTGTTCCGAAGGCATTCAAGCGAGGACTCGCGTCGTTTCTCTTGCGAAACTGCGTTTTCATAAAGAATTTCTCGCCGCTTCGAGTCAACTACCTTCTCGCAGTGCCTTCAGCATTGCGACCTGAAGTCCTCCAGGCCCTACACGACGACCCGACGGCTGGACACCTCGGACTTTCCCGCACGCTTGCAAGAGTAAAGGAAAATTACTATTGGCCACGCCTTGCCGTTGATGTCGCTCGCTACGTAAGGACGTGCCCAGACTGTCAGCGACGGAAGACACCGCCCACAAGACCAGCAGGCTTCCTTCAGCCGATAGAGCATTCTCGACGACCGTTCCAGCAGACCGGAATGTACCTCCTGGGGCCGTTCTCAACGTCGACTTGCTAAAATAAGTGGATTGTCATAGCTACCGGCTACCTCACCCGCTACGCCGAAACAAAGGCCCTGCCCAAAGGTAGTGCCGCCGAGGTAGCCAAGTTCTTCGTTGCGAACATCGTCCTTCGACATGGGGCCCCAGAGATTGTCATCACCGACAGAGGTACGGCCTTTAGGCCTACTGCTGATTTAACTCAGGCGATCTTGGGATACAGCCAGACAAGACACCGCCGGACCACCGCGTACCACCCACAGACCAATGGCCTGACCGAGCGTCTAAAAAAATTTACACCATCTCACACTAAAGGGAACCATGTGTATATGCGAAGCAGCGGGCGCTAACGCTTACACTGGCGGCGGCGTTGACGCTGGCGCTCATCGCGGCGTTGCGCAGTAAAGAGAGAGGTGACACGTACAGACATGTTTCAACGCGTATACGTTAGGCGCGCGTCAGGCGGCAGCTGCGGGCGCTGCGGCGAGCGCGTGGCAGGCGAGGGAGAGAGTGAAGTCAGCGTGCACTGCGAGAGGAGCGGGACGTCAACGCGCAGCTGCGGCGTGACCTACTTGGCACCGCTCCAACACCTGCGGCGAGGGGAGCGCGTTGCGGCGCGTTCGTACGGATGCACGGAGGGACAGCGTTACACAGGCTAGTCAAAGAGCTGCTTCGCATCTAATAAGACTATCGCCGACATGCTGGCCATGTACGTCGAACACAAGACGTGGGACGCCATCCTTCTGTACGTTCATCAGTTGAAGATTAAATTGGATAACATGTTAACAGCAAGAATACCTTTGTAACCAAAAAACAATAAGATTTTTTTTTGTCCGTTTGTCTGCGGTTGGGGTCTTCTTCTCCTTCCCCTTCAAAATTTCATTTGGCTCTGCCCTGTTCAATTTTTTTTTCTAATTGGCATTGCCTGGTATATTATTATGGTGCGGGCTGAGGTTTCATTCTTCTCATACCTCACAATAAAGAATGTACGTGACCTTCGCATACAACACGGCCGTGCAGGAGACGACACAGATGACGCCATAGAAGTTGGTCTACGGAAGGAACCCGACAACGACGCTCGACGCCATGCTGCCCAACGTCGCAGACGAAGAAAACCTCGACGTCACCGTCTACCTTCAGCGCGCTGAAGAAGCCCGACAACTCGCCCGCCTGCGCATCAAGAATCAGCAGATGACCGACAGCCGCCGTTACAATCTTCGACGACGCTTCGTGGAATACCAGCCCGGCGACCGCGTTTGGGTGTGGACGCCGATACGCCGACGAATTTAGTGAAAATCTTCTTCAGCGATACTTCGGGCCATATAAGGTGCTTTGACGTGTCGGTGCTCGGGACTACGACGTCGTCCCGGACGGCATTACTAACTCTCAACGGCGCCGTGCGCGATCTGAAGTTGTCCATGTCGTGCGCCTCAAGCCGTAATACGCGCGTTAGCGAACCTGTGGACTTCACTTATTGCTTTATTATTGCACTTTCTTTCTTTATTGTTGAGATTTATTGTTGCATGCATTTTTTTCCGCCATGTTCTGTTTAAAGCATCGGGAAGACGCTTTTATTTTTATAGGGGGGCATTGCCACGCGCGTTTCTTATTTTCACTTTGCTCTATTCGGTTTTCACCCACAAAGACTGTCAGCAATGCTGAGAGCAAACCGCGCCTCATTGTTCTAGAAGCTTCGCGATTATTGTAGATAGTTTTGTTAAGATGGCGCGCAATGTGCGAACACTCGAGCTTATTTCAGAGCTTGCACGACAACCAGTGATAAGGCTGGAATATTCGATACACACTTATAAATGCCGACGCATTTCACCGCTTGTCAGTTGACCGACGGCGGATGCTCCGTTCGCTGCTGTCAGTGCCAGTGTGTATTGCTGTACTCTTACTTTCTGCTTACCGGCCACAAGTTGGGCCAAATAAACAGTTTCATCTGGGACATACCGACTGCCGCCGTCGTCAACACGACCACGTGACAATATTAGCTACCATTTCTATAAATTAGTTCCAGATAATATTATCCATGCGTTTTTTAAGCTGCTTTTCAAATATCGATTACTTGAGAGCAGGTTTTCTATATTGTCTACCGTCATAGGCTCTGCTTGAGAGCTTTCTATTAATGATATTGTGTATTTTTTATGGTATTCCGAGCAACAGACGCACGTTTCTAACCATCTATAGTTGAAACAAAAATTCTTTCAAGGAGCTCCTTTATAGTACAGGAATACATTACCGAGTGCAGTCGGGGCGCCAAATGCATGTCTTCTGGTCCCAAAAGGTCGTGAAAGTGGACTCGTCCGTGAAGATGTCCTTCTTCCAGTCCTGCTGAATCCAGCTTGCTTGGCGCTGGGCAAACTGCAGTCGCTTGTCCTTGTTGGCGGTCCGTAGGAGTACCTGCTGTGCTGCTCTTCGGCTTTTCAGACCTGCCTGATACAGGCGGCGCTTCACAGTGCTCTTCGAAGCGTTCAGTCCAAGGTTTACCTTATTCTCTAGAGAAGAACACCTAAGGTTGTCCGCCACAGCAGCTACGATGGCAGGGTGTTCCTCATGGCTCGACGCCGTGGCTTCCGAGGAGAGTCCTTTATCCGTCGGTCAACCTGGTACGCTTGAACAATGCGGTTTGCTGTTTCAAGTGACCTGGGGGTTTATTTTGCAATAGCGCGTTGACTATAATATCGTAGCCACCGTTCAACAATACGCTGCCTCTCATAGTGCGGCACTCGAGCCATCGTGGTATCCAAGCAATCGACGCCCACCGGAAAGCTTTCTTGAAGCGGGCAATTCTTTATCTAACGAGCCGGCGAATGAAAGACGGCAGTCCGGCTGGTGTGTCAGGTGACATCTATCTGATTATAGATCATTCCCGTCATTTTCCTTCTAGCTCGAAAGAACGCGACTATTTTCAAGATTTTGCGACTTCGGCCGCGCTTCGTAACGAGCTGTAGCGCGGCCGCAACTGTAGCAGGCGACAAACGAGCGCCGCCCGCAGCGCTCACTGCTCCTGCGCGGAACTAGTTGCCGCAGCCGGCCAGCGGTGGCGCCGAGCAGACGACACGCGCTCCGGTGTTCGCTTTAACAGTGAACCCCTTTGTACAAAGTGTCCTATTTTTTTTTTTTCGAGAGATTCGTTTGAGAGGAGTCATGAACCTGATGATTATGATATAATCGTGTCTTGGGACGGTCCAAGCGTCTATTTTCCCTCACTTCGCGAAGCCGGGCTTATTGTGTGCGCCGGTAATGAAGTCGCTCCCGAAGTGTCCTTTGTTTACTGTCTAAATGAGATGAATACAGAGGGAAAAAAATTCAGCAGCCCTTGCCTCATAACGAAAATGTGGGGAACCGACGCTTGGAATGCGCATGCCTCATGTACTTTCTTTCTTTCTTTCTTTCTTTCTTTCTTTCTTTCTTTCTTTCTTTCTTTCTTTCTTTCTTTCTTTCTTTCTTTCTTTCTTTCTTTCTTTCTTTCTTTCTTTCTTTCTTTCTTTCTTTCTTTCTTTCTTTCTTTCTTTCTTTCTTCTTATCTCCTTTCACTATGCGCATGGAGCACTTTTTCCTTTCCTTAAGAGCGCAACACTTCACTTGCTACACGCAACGACGACGCTCATGCCTTCGTATCCAGGCAATGATGAAAGGTGCAACGTGGAATGACAAGTCGCCTTGATAAAAAAATCAGGTTGCTATTCAGAAACGCGTGATAAGGCCATTGTTATTTTTCTTATTCTCCTCTGCCCCAAGAACCCAGTTGATCTGCGCTCTTGAACACATATTCGACTCCGGCATCCGCAATGACGCGCCACATACTACATGCACTACCGGGAGCCACTGACAGGTAAAATACATGTTGCGTGTGCTCAAAAGAAATGCGCGCCTGGAAGGTTTGTCCCATTTTCGACTCACCTGCCCATTTGCTGTGACGGTTCTAGCGCAAGCTGGCAACGCGAGTTTCGAAGCAAATTATATCTTGCTCGGAGCTAGGAAACGCGTCGTGTCCCCTTCATCAGTTTCCGTCAACGCGCCTGCACTCTCGCGTGCAATTATGGCGCAGCCGCACTGGTTCACGTGTCCTAAGCTTAACTGCGCCGCGGATCGAGAGAAACAAATGTTACAGTTCTCACCTCGCTGTCATCAACTGCAGCCGGGGATACTGCAGTAGCACCGTGTCCGACAGTGCCACTGTGACACAGAGAGTCCTCCAAAAGTGCAGCTTCCTCGAGCGGAGAAAAACGGAAGTAGCCGCGGACGTTTACACGAGCGCACGGTCCCACTTCTATTGATGATCCGGCTACGCCTAGTCATGGCGCAGGTCAACGAGTGAGAAGAAGGGTTTTTCAATATTCCATGGCTGTACAGTCACGCGCGATATGAAGGTTATCGCGTGAGCGTCGGCCTGCCTAACGTCCCAGGGGCCTAGCGGCACGTTTAGGAACAGTGGAAATCAGGATTGCGCATTCTTCTCTCCCTCGTTCACTGTTCCAGGCTACAACAATCGCCCCAACGACGAATTCTGCGCCCTTTCTCTCTATTTTGAGCCTTCCATTCGTTGCGATCAAGTTGCTCCTTTGTTGGCTCTTATCTGTGCGGGCGATTACAAAATTGCTGGGAAAGATGTGTTAAATTAAGCTGGTTCTTGGCACTGCTTCTTTTAAACAGTTTCTTCACACGGGAGTGATTTCAGCTGAAGGAACACCAAAAGAGCGAGTGATACTTCGCTGATACAACCCTCTCCTCGAAAGAGTATTCTGGGACATGGCGCTGTTGTAGTTGTTGGTCGATGCTCGCGCGATAACCTTCAAATCGCGCTCGACTGTGCATCGAAAAGACCCTATTTTTTAACATCGGAGCTCCTTTAGCCGACCGTTCGACCGTGCAGAGCGAACAGAAAACTATCATCATCACCAACAACCAGCACGGGCTCTGTTCCTTTCGTTCTTCCCATTCGTCTTCGCTCCCAACACACGTGCGCGGATTTGTTCGGTGCGGGATGCAGTAACCCTGATGGACGAGAGAACGAGCACCGAGAGAGAGAAAGAAAGATTTAGAAGGAACGAGAAATATTGGGAAGAAAGGCAAATGGGATAGAAAAGGAGGGAAATAAATAGACTGAGAGAGAAAGATATGCGATGAAACACGCAAAAAAGGGAGATTGGAAAAAAGAGAGAGCAAGACAGAAATAAAAACCGAGGGAGTCAAAATAGAAGAGTCAAAGAAAGATAGAGAAATATATTGAAAGAAAGATGAAGCGAGAAATAGAGAGGTAGAGAGAATGGAATGGAAGAAAGAGAAACAAAGGTTAAAAGAGCGAAAGTGTTATAGAAATAGAGAGAAATACAGAAATAAAACACATAATAAAGATATTGAAAATAACAAAAAGACACTTTGCCGAGCTCCGCACCTCTTGCAGGCTTGGAATCTGTAGTGCGGATCAGCGTTAATTTTTGAGCCAGAAGCTTTCGCATATGGTACAAAAAATAATATAACAACAAATTACATTCGAATTCAGTTCTACTGTCTCTCTGTATCGCATTTTTTTTAGTTGTGTTATCATCATGCTGGGCTTCACTGCGCGCGAGGCCGTAGGTGAGACTTTCTTTTTCCCGCTTATGGCTGAGTGACCACGCTATTTCTTTTTGCTTTCTCGAAGCGGGTGGTTTCTTTGCACTTCACAATGCAAGCATCGATGGCCACGTTCGTTTAATCTCATAGAACATAATGTCGGCAAACAGCTATTGCCTACGTCACGCAGGCCGAACATGACTTGAGCGAAAGTGCACGCAGCCTTGTATGGAGTCCATTTTAGCGTGTTTCTATTCTTCTGGTATATTGCGGGTGTGCCAGCAGTAGCTGAATCCGTATTCCGCAGTATACCAGTGGCATTATGTCACATGTTGGAAGAGCAGTGGCATATTATTTCGTCCAGATAATCTCACAAGGCCTCTTGTAGCGATAACAAATGAATAATACTCTCACGAAACCGTCAATAGTACACTGACTACACGTAGCAAGAGTAAGCAAAAATTGAAAGAACCCTCTTTATTTTGCACAGAATTTTTCAGCGTGCGGAAGAATGATGGCTAAGAAAATATCTGGTCTGCAGTACTTCATTCACTTCACCATCCGGTGCCTGATGATAGCGTACAGCACACTTAGTAATGCTTCAAGTTATATTACTATTGATCAATTAGCCAATGACCCAGTTTGAGCAACCCATGAAGGAACTCGAGTGGTTTCGTTAGTCCTATCAAGAACTGACGCGGCAACACAACTATATTCAATGGCTCGGAATCCTGCATGCATGTTTTGGTCGCCTCCTAGCTTTTAGCTACAATTATGCTACCTGCGTGAACTTGGGGCTTCTTTGAAACTACACCTACCATCGCGAATGTCCCCATTCGATGCGTCCGTATTATGCCGCTTTGGATGGGTGAACCTCAGCCATTCATCACTCGTTTTTGGGTCTGCGCGCAGCACTCGTTTCCGTCTCCACAAACCACTCGCTCAGATAAGGTCATGTGCTTTTCCTTCGGGCCACTTCACTACATGCCACGTTTTAGATGCGAAGCAGCTCTTTGACTAGCCTGTGTAACGCTGCCCCTCCGTGCGTCCGTACGAACGCGCCGCAACGCGCTCCCCTCGCCGCAGGTGTTGGAGCGGTGCCAAGTAGGTCACGGCGTTGACGTCACGCTCCCCTCGCAGTGCGCACTGACGTCACTCTTTCCCTCGCCTGCCGCGCGCTCGCCGCAGCGCCCGCAGCTGCCACCTCGTCCGTTTCGCCCGCAACACCTGCCGCTACCGCCGCTCGCTACACCGCCGACTCGTCGGTTCACGCGCAAAAAATTAATACTATCTTCCCAAAGGGAACCCTGATGGGATGCGAAGCAGCAGCGTTGCGCATGGGTGGCGTCACGGGTTGAACGGCGCTAACGCAGTTGCTGCGCTGAGCGCTGGAAGATTCGTTTGAAGCGATGACTGGCGTAGGTCTTGTCGTTTCTTCAAAGTGGACACGGGCGCTGGACCGGAGCTGGCGCGTTAGCGCCGTTCAACCTGTGCCGCCACCCGTGCGCAACGCTGCTGCTTCGCATCCCATCAGGTTCCCTTTGGGAAAATGGTGTTAATTTTTTCAACGCTATCGCGGAATGAGCAACTTAAGCCTTCCGCTTCCAGCTGTCACAACTACCTGACCATCAGAAGCGCCACGTAGTCGATTCCTACAGCTATACGTCTAAGCCTGCCGAAGTTGATTATGCTACCACTAAAAAAGAAGCATTGACTGATTGAAAATCTGTACAGAATTTTCGTACCTACCTGGAGGGTACGAAATTTACCCTATTTACGGATCATCAAGCTCTGTCTCATCTCCTAAATATGGCACAACAAAAGGGTCGAATCGCTAGATGGGTGAACTACCTACAACAATTCGACTTTGAAATATCACATCGCCCTTGTCCGCTGCTAACAGATGCAGATGCATTGTCTAGACTACTTGTTGACGAGACAAGTGAACAACTAAGAGGTATAAATTGCGTCCAGTTATCGGAAGGCACAGAGGAAATGAAGTTTGTTGAAGGGAAATATCATGTACCATCGACAATGGTTCCCAAGATACTTCGTCTGTATCACGATAGCCCAGAGTCGGGAGGACATGACAGTTTCGGGCGCACCTACATCAAACTCCTGAAAATGTTTACTTGGCCAAATATAGAGGACGTGAGATACTACATTTGCACGTGCCACTTATGTCAAGTGATCAAACTGTTAATCAGGCAACATATGTAATGATAACGCCAAAATACTACAACATCCCCGTTGAACTTGGATTTCGACGTACTGAAAAAGAAGGGCGAGCGTAACAAGAAAACACAGCCACTCCTGTTCGGCATAGACTAATATATATATATATATATATATATATATATATATATATATATATATATATATATATATATATATATATATATATATATATATATATCGCCAAGGCGATATATATGGAACAAACAAAGCTGCCGAAAGACCTCATGGCTTTGCTTTCAAGCTTGCTTTATAAAATCGGGATTTGCGATAGAGAAGGTGGACGTTCAGATGTCCAGACGTGAGGACCACTTTAACCACAGGCCATATCTGGGCTACTTCTTTGAGACATACGTTGACAGCATGAAGGCTGAGAAGACCGACGGGTTCTCTCTCGCAGATGAAGCTGTGATGCGAGGAAGATGCATAACGTTTATTACCACGCTAGTTGATCAAATCAGGCAGCGGCTTCTCTTCATCACAGTTCACCAGAAGACACCAATTTTGTCGGTAGAAAACACTTTTCGCGTCATGAAGGAGCCATTGATTCATCTGCTGGAAGCAATGCCGGTGCCCCCCGGAATCAATCGCAACGTTGAAAACCAGTGGAGAAAAATCGCCCTGCTGCGCTGTGAAACATTGGAATTACGCTGCACCAACTAGCCCAACGCCCAACCTTAGTGCACATTTGATGGGGCTGACGACAACCGTAGCACTGAAGCCTCTAGCATTCTAGTTACACTCTTTGGAAGACTCTTTTATATGTTAGTTCAGCTCTCACAGTTATGGGGAGCCTTTAAGAATTATAAAAATTTTGATCATACGAAATTTCACTCTTTCTTTTTAATAAAATACGTCTTAGCGGGAAATTTAGCGGATATGTTTTAGAATCTAGCGGAATCTGGCGGATTTCTTATTGCTTTCTAGCGGATTTCTCACGCCCATCAATGGCAACACTGCTAATTACACAGCTTAAGCTGGGCGTCTGCAGCAGCTCTGCGGAAGTAGGCTGCCAGCCATATCCAACAGTAGCCTGCGTCCGCGATGCTGCTGCAGGATGTTAAATTAAAACAGTCACTTAACGAGTTGAGACCGCTATGTGCGTTGTTGTGTAAGTGATTGCATGGCTCATAAAATGAGTGATGAAATCACTTATCAAGGCCGATTACTTTCTGATCGCACATTGTGTCTGAACTGCTGAAAGTGCTTGATGTGGTTTTGAGATGCGCTTTAGTCAACGTCATAATAACATTTCCATCGATACTCGAGTGTGCAGCGTGCTTCCACGCGTGGAAACGTGAAAAAAAAAGTCTGTGTACTGAGACGCACTGTATATAATGACGTTCGGCTTTACAACGGAATCGAGTGAATATACGTGACAGAGCGAGCTATGTGAGGTAACTCTAACATATGCCTTGCCTCATGTCGACGTAGACGGTGTCCGCGCGCTTTGCTGTCTTTCGGGCGCTAGTACAACTGAGTATTTAAGAATGGGTTACGTTTGTAGAACACGCTGTCAGTAACCGCTCACGGCGTGCCCCTGACTGCCGGAGGATGCGCTTGGTTGTGGCAATATGCCGGCCCAAAGCCGGGCTTAATCTGGAAGCACTTTCTGAAGCGACTTATCATAAAAGGAGGGCATTCATTCGTGCATAACCAGTGCCTATCGCGAAACGCGGTTCCCACCTTCTATTACGTGAAAATTTGTTTTCGTTACGAAATTATTTAAAACGAAGCACTCGTGTCAGATGTGCGTACAGTAACGGTGTGTTGAACAAAGGGTGGTTTAAATAAAACTAATCAGTCTGTGTGTCTGTGTGTTCGTTATTCCCAGAATACCGGATCGCTTCTCCAGCCTCTTCACTCCTTTTGACAGCCACACTCGGGGCAACGAAGGTGTCGCTATGGTCTGGCGCTTCACCACTAGTGATAGGAAAATCAAACGCGGCGTTCGTAATGTCAACGACGCACTCGGCCCTATATTTCCTTTGGTTGGACAAAACGACGTAGGAAAAGAGTTGAGTGGCACCCACGCAAAGGAGCCTAAAACAATTGCCTGTGCTGTTTAAAAAAAGCTCCCATCATGTTGTGTTGCAAGTTTGTCACCAAGTGACATCTTAGAAAAGCTACTATATGAATGTTCTTTTACACGATAACGGCAAAAACACGGTTCCTTACCATGCCTCTTTGCATTAGTTGTTTTGTTGTGAGCATTCATTGTGTCTGTGTAAATCACTTATTGTGTAGGTATTGCAAACTGTTACTATGATTCCGTTTTCTCATTATGATATCACGTTCTTCTTTTCAGATACCATTTTTCATGGCTGCTCACGCTGAAGAGGAGCGACAACACATCAAGTCACAAGTCCGATTCCTCCAGCCCTCACGACTTTTTTATTCTTAATCATAAGGAATAAATATGGAAACATGATACCGATATCTGCTGTTTATTGTGCACGGCGTGACACTATGCACATCACAGTCACAGATTTTGGTTGGTTATACTCATACAAGCATGTAAATGAGGAATACCTCAACTGCTTCAACTAGACTGGAAAGGGTGTGTTTTGAGGAGTTTTATTAAAATAGTGCTAAAATTGAACTATCCTTTTTTTTTGCAGTCGCTGGGCACAACGGTAAGTATTAATGGAGTTGCTTAAAATGAATACTTCCCTATTTCCAACAGTAGTCGTGCAAAAGTTGAGCATGGGTCAATTTAGTAGCTTAAAATAGCCGTAGAGTCGCTTGACGCTTCGGTGGGTGTCAATTGACCCGCGTAGGAGCGTCACCGGCAAGGGTCGTCTGACTCCCTCAGAAGTGGTAGTGTGATCCTTCGCATAAGAGTCCTCCCACTCTTCTTAAGAGGGTCCGGGGACTCTCCTGAGCGCGCCGACTCTGACCCACCAAGAGAGTCACCGTGACTCTCCAAAGAGAGTCGTATACGTGGAAAGTCAGAACTCTCCGAAAAGAGTCAGGTATACTCTTTTTTTCTTAGAGTGTGCGCTCTAGCAGTCGGTCGCGAAGTCTTGTGGACGGGACCGCCAACATTTCCAATTAAGGTTTTCGCTTTTGCAAATGCTGAAAGCATATCTATCGTAGCCCTCGCATACAGCTTATTAAATATATAAGTAAGTCTTAGTAAATGATAAATATTATAGAATTTCCCCATCGGCCAAACAAGTTTCTTCACAAGTACAATACAGACACAGTTTCTTCTCCCCATTTTAAGCAAATCACTCCTTGCCTATTCTTGTTTGAAAATCAATTGTTAATCATCAAGAGTTCATGATAAAGCTTTATCATCAGCAGTTGGGATCAACTAGCGAATTTTCGTAATTAAGTTTCATAAGCACATGTCCTCATGCCCTGGTCTTTACCGCGGCGGCGTTTTAGTTTGTCGGTCGAAACGTGGCTAGAGAAGGACCCAGCTCTTCTCAGAAGCAACGGCGGAGATTGCAGCAAAGGAGTTAAGGCCGCATTTCACTTTCTTTTTTTACCACGACTACCTAACGAGCGCCTCTTAGGAATCGCGTTTTCCCGAATACCGAGTGCCGTCCGGCAAGCGTTTCTTAATTAGGTGTTCTCGCACCCAGTTGTGGCCACGGAAGGCAAATCCGGGAGCGGTACTCGCTTTTCTTCTTTCTTCCCTCAACGCAAGGTGCTAGCGACGTGCATCATCTTGGGGACCGCGCCACGCAAAGTAAATAGAGCTATACATCACAGGACTCCACGCTCCTGAGCTGCTGTCAGCAGCAGAGATAGGCAAATTACTCATCAACTCGTCTCCGCGCTACGTTGTTATGGAACTCTCTGATGTTTTCCACAACGACGGCGCAAAGTGATCCCATGAGCAACGAAATTGTCGAGAGCACAACCCGCGCGCTGAAGTTTTGCTCTGTGTCATTGCGTATTGAAGCGCTTTGCACCGTCAGCATGTCACATCAGCAAGGCGGAACATCAGCATTGGTGTCGTTTTCCGCTTTTGTAGCGGTGGCCCGCGTTATATATAGGGTATATCGTGTTATCGCCGGAAGGATGTCATCCTCGAGGTGAATCGTGTGCCCACATATAGGTTCGTATTTCGTGTCCTTATACGGCAGATATGAAAGCATTTGCTTCAGGAAATATTTATTTTAGAAACTGACTCATCCAGTATACATAACAGACTTTTCGTAATTAGGGTGGATATATAGGTTAGTTGGTGTGGCTCGAGTGCTCGTCCTGCAGTTAGGTTTTCGCTCTCGCCCTCCGGGGAACAAACAGCTGCGCCATTCGTGCCACTGTGCACCAAACATGTATACCTGCTCTATCCTGCGCCCGACCACCCCTACTGCGCCAAACTACTTTATGGGCGCCGTGCGGTGCTACAGCACCCAAATTTAGCCGCAAGGTGCAACAGCTGTCAAGCTCCGTGGTCGTACCATGAAAATTATGAATTACTTGTCATGAACAGCATGGTTTACATGCCGTTGCCGTGGTGCTCTAGCGGCCGTTTCGTGAACTTTATATCTACCAAAAATGCTATGACATAACATTTCTGTATGACTAATATAAATGACAGGTGGTAAAAAATTGGAGGACTCTTAAGCTTCGCCTTATAGAGTTGAACGCGATAGCGATATCCTGTCCCTAGTGCGTGTCCATCAAAAGCGTGTCAAGAGCCCGGTGGCTCGAGAGAGCGTCTGTGCGCGTGACATTTTTATTGCGATAGCAATTATATGGACACTCTCGGCTGGTTTTCGCCGTCGGCGTCGCCGCCGCCGTCATCCCCCGTATATGTATATGTATCTATATAACCGGCCCCGCCCGTCGTTCATGAACGTGAAAAGACGCGAGGGGGGGGGGGGGGTCCCTCGAGCGACCTTCGATTTTACGAGCGCGGTCGTCGCGGGCGCGCGCGTTATCTCTCTCGGTGGACGACAGCGGGGGGCCGATGTACCCTTCTACGTGCTGCGCTCTCAACGCGAAGAGAATGTGGTGAGCAGAGTGTCCCTGGAGCGGCCGTATGCTCTTAAACCAGCGTTTTCTAGAGTTGCGTGAGATCGGATCCAAAAGAGTTAGCTGCCAGCCTCACTTCGTATAACATTACAATTTGTTGCTATCGCATTCATTGCTTCACCCTTGCGGTGAAACTGTGACTTTTTTAGAAGTATCATTGCAGCCACTACGTGTGTGTAACAGAATGCGCGCACTAAGGTGTGGGCCCTATGTAATGGGTAGCATGCTTTAAACCACGAGCAATTATGCGCGTGAAATCTTTTCGAACTTGCTATGCACCCACTACACCGTCTTAAAGGCCAACTCCGGCGATTTTTTTGACCGTGTCAGGGTAATGGTGCTCTTATGTTCCTAAGACACTCTGTCACGCGCCCGATAGCTGAAATGCTCGGCAAATTCGAAAATAATTTTTAATAAGCGAAAAGGCGCAATACCGGAACCGAAACCCAACCGAATGTACTCTCTACGTATGACGTAGTAGTTTGTTACGAACCGGAAGTCGTGCAAGGCATGCTGGTCCCGCCGGCGCGGAATATCGCACTCTCCTCCACAGAGAACAGAAAATCGCGCGCCAAACCAGCGAAGCGCCGGCCAAACACCGTCACCTTGTGGCCATCACAATATACGCTGTAGCGGCCAAAGTTAGCGAACCCATCGGCTCCGTCACTTCCGTCGACCCGCAAACCAACACGTCACACACGCAATGTTGCTAAGAATTGTGGGAAGCCGGGTGGGTGTTTGAAGACAATTCATTTGCAAACAATCAGCGCATCTCTCAAGCTTGAAATTTGGCATAAATGACTGAAATGTGCAAAGGAACGTACCCTGTGAATTTCATTGAGATCCATTGACCTCGAAAAATCGCTGGAGTTGGCCTTTAAGGGAATATGCGCAGTAACATGTGTGCATTTTGTAATAAGTGGCCGGCTTTAAACCACGAGGTCGTTGTGATATTCACATGTTCTGACGCCCGATGGCAATGTACGCTTGTACCACGCAATATTACTGCGGTATTGCATGTTGTATTGAGACAAATGTATACAGGACGCGTGTGTTTGTCAAGATTGATAGTTATTTTCACTGTATTTCCAGGCGGAGGAAGTTATTTTCAATGTAATTCCAAGCAGAAGCGTGGCTGTGTGGTAGAACACCTGCTTTCCACGCAGGCGGCCTGGGTTCGATCCTCACTCGAACCCAGAAATATTCATTATTTATTTAATTTGAATCTGTCGATTTTTCGGTCACGGACAAGATGATGATTTTTCGCTCACAACCAACGACGCCGACACCGACGCCGGAATTTCTGCGAAACGAGCTCTTTAATGCTATTGCGTTAATATGAAAATCGTGACTTGCATGTCATGTCTAGCCTGACATATATGCCATGGTCATGGTACATTCGTGGCTGTTGCACTACCGTGACATGTACCAAATGAGGAGCTTTTTTTTCGAAATTTGCTCAATCCGAAACCGAAACTAGCACAAAGAAGGCTCTGTTGGCACGTACATACGCTCAACTTATTAACTGATTATTACTGCTTTAGAGGAAAGATGACAGTATGTACGTGCCAATGGATCCTTGTTTGAGCTAGTTTCAGTTTTGGATTTAGCCCATTTCGAAAAAAAAAAGGTCCTTAAATTTGGTATTATGTGGGACTGTATAACCGACATCAATTACAGATCTTAACATGACGATCATGACCTGCATTTTATGTACAGAATGATTTACGTGCGACGCTCATGGTGCGCTGGAGTCCGGTTCGCTAGCTTGATACACGGCAAAATTGCTATGACGCGACGTGACTGTATAACAAACAGAAATGACTGATGACAAAATGAAAATCATGATATCCATGTCATGTGCCACATGAGTTACATGCTGCGTACATGGTGCTCTAGCGGCTTTTTCGCTAGCTTGATATACACCAAATTTGGTATTGCTCGACATGACTGTGTTACTCTATGACTGTATGAGGAACATAAATGACAAGTGGTAATATGAAAATCATGACATGTCATGTCACAATGTCTTGCATGCCAAGCTCATGGTGTGCTTGTGACCAGTTCGCTAGACTGATATGCACTGAACTTGATATTGAGCGACAGCTCTGTATGACTAACATAAATGACATGAAATGCAAACCATGACATCGATGTCATGTACAACATTGCATGCCACGCTCTTGGTGAGCTCGCGGCCGTTTTGCTAGCTTTATATATACCAAAATTGGCATTCCGTAAAGTTACTGTATGACAAACATATATGGCAGGTGGCAAGATCGAAATCATGGCATGCATGTCATGTACAACGTGATTTCATGCCAGACTCATGGCGCGGTCGGGGCCATTTTGCTAGATTGATGCCCACCAAAACTGATATTGCGCGAAATGAATGTATTACTAAAATAAAGCACATGTGGTCACATGACAGTCTATAAATGCATTACATGTACTATCCGCGTCAAATGAAACTCGAACAGCGGCAACCATTCGCAGTGGTATAGTGCGCGCCGTCCAGTTATCACCACTGACAGGCCCGCGCATCCGGTTCGGCAGCACTTCGCATACATGCGCGCCTGTCCATAGTGATAACTGTACGGCGCGCACTATACCACTGCGATTGCTTGCCGCTGTTCGCGTTTCATTTGACGCCGATAGTACATCATGATTTAACATGCCATGCTCATGGTGCGCTCGCAGCCGGTTCGCTGGCTTGATATACGCCAAAATTGGTTGTCTGTGACGGGACTGCATGAGGGACATAGATGATAGGTGGTAGCACGAAAATCCTGATATGCATGCCATTTACGTAATGTATTACATACCACGCTCATGGTGCACTCGAGGCCGTTTCGCTAGCTTGATATACACCCAAATTGGTATTGCGTGATGTGGCTGTATGACGAAGATAAATGACAGGTCCTAGCATATAAATCGAGACATGCATGTTATGTATAGCGCAATTTAAGGCTTGTTGGCAGGAATCTGCATACAGCGTCATTTAATGCGTGCGATCTGCCGGTTTTTATTGTCATGAAATTATCGGATCATGCCGCTTCGTAGACTGATTACTTTAGCTCTGCAACATCAACTCGACGATACTGGTAAAACGCTTTGTATTGTTCCTTGCATATATAGTAACCCTTAACGTGGAACCGTTGACCCCGTGGGTACTCTGAATCGTCAGTAAGGCCGTGACACTCAGAAGTATCCATCTCCTTTCTGGCGTAATCATGCGTTTGTTGCTCTTTTCTCTTCATTCAATCGAGTCTCCTCTGCAGGAGTGCCGAACGCGCGCCGAACATTAGACGGCGTATTTTAGTTCGGTTGCTTCGTGGCCGCATCCACAAAACGCCCCTGGAGGGTCGTCATCACGGCCCCGAAGTGTTGATCTTGTGCGCACGACTTGAGTCTTACGTACACATCATTACTCACCGAAAGCGATCAGTGGGTACTGGCAATTCGGCTGAATGAAGAAAGCGAGATATCGCACGAGGAGAACATAAACGTAGACGAGAGCGGTACGCACAAGGTAGCGAAAGCCCCCGTTGGCGAAGGAGCGCGGCTCGTCGCCGGAAATAGGCGTCCGAACTTGTCACAAAGATTCTGGAGGGCTCACGGATGATTTGAAAGCGGAGGTCCACGAAAAAATGACGTATAACGTTACGGTGGCCTCTACACAATCGTGCCAAGCATTCGCTTGGTGCAACCCACTTCAAGCTTGACGTTTTCTCGACGCGGCCCTCCATAACTGAGTGGCAGCTAGGGAATGCTTTAGAAGGAGCAGCTTTCAGGTGATGGCAGAAAGATGTG